>JAYMTP010001361.1:0-24537 GCA_036897365.1 Geranium brycei | reverse complement strand
TGTATCGGCGAATTTTGTTTTTCTTTCTGAATTCTGATTTGCTTCTAGGTTGTTTTGTTCTTGTTGTCTATAATTGAGATCGAGGACCAAGAAAAAAAAGAGGAAAATATAAAATTATGCAGCAATATGTGTTCAGGCGAACCGAGACGGTGGTTTGCCCCAAGCCTCGGCGACTTAGCCTCCTCAACCCCACCGTCGACCACCCAATCCGATGGCAATCTAGGTAATTTCATTTGAAAAAAATGTTATGATTTCTGGAAATTATTGATTTTCTGAGAATTTATGTAGAACTTTTCTGTTTCAGCCACCAAGCGGAGCTATGTGATTCTATAACTAGCCCTGATCTTCTCGACATTGTCCTCGCCAAGGTGTTTATTTTGTTTTATGCTATGTATTTTCTTGTTGGTGTTATGTGTATAGAAATTAGGAAAAATGGAAAAATTGTGCTATATACATGCAGTGTTCTTAGTCGGGCGGAGAGGGCCTTTTGGGGACTAATTGAAAAATATATCGGATTGAAGGATTACTCGGGAATTCTAGAGGATTAATTGGGGACTAATCATGGACTAGTCGGAGATTTTGCAATAAGGATATTTTTGTCATTATTTTTAAAACACGTACATTTCGTACAAAAAAGAAAAGCTTACCGCACGTTTTTGTCATTAACAAAATACACAGTTCCTTGCAAACGTGTCGTTGTATAGAGCACATTTTTGCCACTTTCCCTATAAATTAAGAACTCGAGCATGCAAATCACAATCGAGAGTTCAATTATTTTTATTTTTACTTGTTAAAATTGTTTCTGGAAAGCGATTGACAATGCGGTACACAATTTGTTTAGGGCGGTTGTGGTGTGGAACAATATTGCAGCCAAGTAGCCTCGTCGCCCCCATTTTTGAGGGGTTCGCCGCCGGGCAGAGTAGCTAACCCAGTAATTGAGGACGCTCGATTCAGAGATGAGGAAGTCTCCAAACCCTTGCACATTGTGTCTTCTCCAGCTAGGAAAGTCGGCCGTGTGAGGGGAAATTTTGGGAGCAACCCGATGGTGAGGGTTGAGGGGTTCGATTGCCTGGACAGGGGTAGCCGGAATTGTAGCATCACCGCCATTGCCTGAGATAAGAGATGGTAATGGAGACGGACACGAAATGAAGCATATAGGAAGACAAGGTTTGTAAAGAATAGAGAGATCAGTTTTTTGACAAGTCAAACAAGAGTTGATATATCATAGAGAACATGAGATGAATTTTGGATAATGTATGTATTGATGTGTATTTATATGTAAATTAGGGAGATGAATTTGCTGATCAACTGAATAAATTTTGTTGTTGTTTAGGTTTGTAAATATAGGAGGAGAGGAGTTGATGAGAAAAATGAGCTCCTCTGCCCATTTCTGTATATAAGAAGAGAGTCAAGGAGGAGATGGTCAATTTGTATCTGTATTTCTGAGCTGCATTTCAGTAAATTTTGCAGAGATATATTCCTTGTGTTTTGAGCTGAAAGTTTATTCTGTGAATGTTGGTGTCTTCTTGACTTTTGTTTTGATGATGTATTGTTTGTTGCTTGTGTTTCAAGCAAATATCATCATGTGTTTTAAACTTTTTTGGTGGGTTCTATAGGTTCTGAGAACAATGTTAGTGTTTTGATCAAAGCTCTGTGATGTGAAGAAAGTCTTGTATGCACTCAAAGAAAGATCCTCGAGTATGGTACTATTGTTTCACTTGTTACCTTTCTTTTACATGCCCCATGCCTCACAAATTTTTCTCAACATTAAAAGTTAATGACCTACCTCTGCTATAGAACCGTTGTGTGACAGTTAGTTAAGGGTGGCGTGCTTTTATGAGGCCGTCTTCCTTATCAGATAGTGACGATACACTTGGGTTGGTACGTCGTCACTAATACAGTCTACAAAATATAGAGACCATTCTTTATTTATTTTTCTTCCTTGCACAGTTCTATCACTTCCTCCATGAATTGAAATTAACCAAAAAAAAGTGTTTCAAGTTAAAAGTAGAAGGTATTTTCAATTATATGTTTTGTGCACGTATAACTTTTTGAGTTGGATAAGAGCATAGAGAATGAGAGAGACGTTAGTTTCATCAATTTTGCGTACATAATGTTGTGTGCACGATATGGACACATTTGCAATCATTTACTAAAATTTTTTTCCTTAGATTGTATAAGGTGTAGATCTATCATGATGAAATCCCTGAAGATAGGGGAGCCACAATTTGGATAAGAGTCTTTCATCCTATCCTCTATGTCCACTATTATGCAATTAAGGGAGTTGATATTCATCTTAAGGTATTGGTGCATCCCGATTTCCCTAACACTTTTCATTGGGCAATGAAATGCCTAACTAACTGAAGTGATCCAAGATTCATCACTTCTAAGACAATTCGTAAATAATTAGTTCTTAAAATTCAAGTGGGACCGACTAGCTTTCAAGTTGGTACCCGGTAGCTATAAACCATACATGTTAATATGTCCTAATATAAGTTTGGTCTCTAAATGCTCTCATCCATCTAAATCGATTGCCGATGACCTCTCTTCTTAGATTAGTTCACTTCCAAGCATACCCAGGAGGTTGAGCATCACCTCACACATTTAGAGCCCTTAATTTGAATACCTTAATTACAAGAACATGAAATTAAGCATGAATCCAATCATTCCCTGTTATCCTATTCCCCAACATGCACTTGCCTACTTAATTCTATTTTAACCATTAAAGCACAAAATAAACATGTCATTCTCGTGGCAAACAAAAATATCAAAACACAAAATCACTTCTCAAATACAACAAATTTCAAATCAATGATTCAATCTCAAGTTCATACACAATTGGATTCAGAAATCAATAATCACTTAAATACTCTAAATCTCAATACTCAATAATTTGAAACATAATAAACCTAGCCCAAATCCAATCTCAATACAATAAACTAACCCAACTACAACAATTCAGAAGAGGAGAAAGGAGTAAGAAAACCTAAATATGATGAACACATTGAACCTCCATAGTCTTCTCCTCTAATCTCCTTCTCTCCTTCCTCTAGATTGCCTCCAACTCTGCTAACTGATGGAGAGATGATTATTTCCGATCCCTATGTTGTCTTTTATCATAATCTCTTAACGAGGTGGACTTTCAACACATTTCTACCCATAACTCAAAATTTAGACCTCCAATGCGAAAACTTGTTTCTTTAGAGTTGTAGCTCCTTCAATCCTCTTTAATTTGGTGAAAACTTTGCTGGATTTGGGCCCCGAAAATGATCGCTCTATGTCCATCTTGCAATTAGTTGCCGGGTTGGCATGTCGGAGTGGTACCCCGCCATGCTAGCCGGCAACTTGCTCTATTTTCTCCCTAGTTGTTGTTTTCTCCCGTTTTCGCCATAATTTGACCAGTTTTTCTTGAAAATCAACTTAACCCAAATGGTATATAACTTAAGACACTAAAAACTACAAAGTTGGGGGTAAAGGAGACAAAATTCTCTCCTATTAAACCCTAATAATGGTTTTCTAATATAACAAGATTATTTTTTATATTGAACTGCCGACATTTTCTTGTCAATTTTGTTGGTGGAAATGAGTCGGGTCTCAAAAGAAGGAAATCGTTGCGCATGAATCCATACACAAACCCACATCTTACTCTGGTTTGATACCGATTCCAAACACTCTTTTTCCTCCACAAATCGCCAACATCGATCAGACGCAACCCTCTCTGTCGCAATCTTGCTCATATCTCTCATTTACTCGCTTTGACAGCTTTACATGTTCACCAATTTTGTTTTCTTGTTCATGACCTTTTAGAACCTCACTTTTCAAATGAATATCTGATACTACGTCTTCACCTTTGTCCTCTCAATACTTTTGATATCGTCATTTTATCGTGACGTTGATTAGGTCGATTTTTTAAAAAAAATTATAGGGTTCTACTAATTATTAGACAAAGAGGGTATCTTTAAGAATTAATAGAAATTAATCTAAAAATAATTAGAGACTGGGTGATAAATTTTCATCGTTATTTCGGACAGTTTTGACCGACTGTGGCCATCTAGTTTCAATTTTACCAAATGTCAAACTCTGGTATTGTAATCAATTAGTGAATAAGGTCACTCACTATCTAGTAAGTTAGAGTGGTCTTATCCGGTACTGATTAGTCGTTGGGCGAGGGATCTGTTTTCTGTAACTTTACCTGTGTTGTTTCGTTGAATGTATTTCCGTAAAGCTTATTTTGTTTTGGTTAAGTTAATAAATGTATTAACTTGTAATCGTGTTAGTGTGAGCTTTGATTTTGGAATGTTTCGACTTGACATGCAGTAAAGTGAAATGTATTTACTTATTCTATGTAATGAGATCATTCTAATGGTATATCGAAAACTTATGTTGAACCCCAAACCCGCCACAAGTAACAACGTAGACAAGCCATTATAACTAATTTCTGTTGAGAAATTAATTATGTTTACTTGAGCAATTAATTAAGCACTTAAACTTTGGGTAAATGGACCTGAGTTTGAGTCTCGTTACGATAGTTTCATAATACATATTTATTTCCTTATAATTTATGTTGGACTTTTCTTAACTTGGCATGATAAAAAAATCCTGCTTAATTTTGCAAAAAAATAATGTGGTAAGTCTTTCATAAAAGTGACTCATTTTCCTATGAGTTGAGGAAATAATGGCCCGCGCATCTATTGTCTTTTACTTTTCTTAAATCTTCGTTATAGTTTAAATACTTAAGATTCTTCTTTTAGTTGGAATGTAGTTTAAAATTCATTTTGCACAATTAGATACGATTATTTCCATGACCTTAATTTTGGTTACAAATTAAACTCGGAAATGAAAGGAAAAAAAACATAACAAACAAATCTTTAACAAGAACATGTGCGGTGATATTTTGCAATGAAGGATAAGATCAACCCAGATTCTATTTGTCGGACTATGGAGAATCTTATGTGGTCGATTCAAACAAGATGGACGACAAGTCTCCTTCCAAAAAAAATATATTTCGTCATTTTAGATGATTCCAAGGAAAATAAAATATATAAACAGAAACATAATTCATTTTTCTTGTTTGTCTTTAACTTAATTATGTGTTGAAATAAAAGATCATTTTTAAATTAATTATAACAATTTAATTAACAAAAAAAATGCATGAATGTTTGATATGAGAGATTAGATTAAAAATGCATGAATGTTTGACATACATACATTTTTTAAAATACATTGGCATTCAGTGAAATTGAGAGTTCAGCTTAAAACTTGACAGGTTTTCAATTTTTATGATGTATAAATGAAAAGAGTAAAATAAAAAAATTAAATTTTAATTTTTATAAATAGTAAAATGACTCGGTCGCTTTTAGAAATGAATTGTAAGAGTGTGACATGTCCGAAGAAAATATCTAGTGGGTCATCTTGCTCTTGCTTTTAGAATTTAAATATAATTTAATTCCTTTAGCATGTTTGGCTATAGTAATTGTCACATTGTACATGCTTGCACTCACAACATTATAAATTCTTGAAAATGAAGAATTATTCAACTAATTGATTATTTAAGTTGTCTCATAGACATAAGATTCATCATTATCATTTTCCTATAATAATTTATGGTACATAAAGAGACTCCTATAAGTTATAGATACATTGGATGCCGTTATGTTTATTTCATGAAAGAGCTTTAAAAATGTCATGATTTCTTATAATGAGTATTCATTTGTGCACTATTTAGATAAAAAAGAACTTATTAATTTTTCTAGTCACGGAAAAAAAAAAGAAGAGCTTATGAGAATTGGAGTATTTTTTTAAATATTTTTTAGAATTGGTGTTTCGTTTATATTTTTTTCTATTATGATTAAAAATAAATATTTAAAATTGTGCGAACCTTTTGCGGTCTAGTGGGAGGCATGAGATTTAGTGTACGTAGAATCTAGCAAAGAAATTATGAGGGTCGTGTCCACCGTAAACTGTTGTTAGGGACCACAAAACAACTTGTTAAGGGGGACCAAATTTGTATGGGGTATATATATGTGTAAGCCAATAAGTTACGACCGATTCATAGTTTGCGAGTGACGTGTCCATCATAATCTTATCAAACTTTTATAGTGACTGAATAATATATAGACAAATAGAAAGCTCAAAATATGAGTTGTTTTCTATGGGCTGCTTGTGTTTTTAGTATTATTTTCTATGTTTTTTTTAGTATACATCATTTTCACCCGAATTAAATTTGTGTTATGAAAATATAAAACTCAGTTAATTGTTAAATTTATTTGAGGAAACATGCAAATTGTGTCCGGCGGGTTTAACTAAGAGCGTGAGAATTGAGAAGAAATGCTAACATATTGTACTTATGATTAATAGAAATTTTATGATGTCATGAAGGAGACACTTCAGCCGTTGTGTATCACAATGTGTTTGTGGGGAAGTTGAAAGTTCGACTCTGATGGGCCCAGAAGTCAATCTGATATCATTCGAAATTGCATGGAGTGATAAGAAAAATGTTCAAGTACAATATTGGTAGTCACATTTGGGTGTCCAAGTACAATACTAAAGTTCAATTTAGGATATCTCCCAACTTATGATGGAAAATTGAGATAATGTTGTTAACCAAATGGCGTATTAGGAGCTCTATTGAATGTAGAGCCAATGTTTTTAAGCAAAGAGCATTGTAAAAATCAATCAACGTTCATTCTTTAAGAAAAATGAATTTGTTGTCTAACATATCATACCTACATTGAGAGGTTGTTTATGTATCGATTGTTATTATAAACACAATTGAAGTAATATTAATCCTTTTGAATTGCTTGATAGATGTGATTGTTTCCAATGCATGTGTGAAGTTTATCGTTGTAATTTACTTATCTTTTACTTGTTTCGAATGAAAAAATTGACAATTTTCGATAACATTTCAACGTAGTTCAATTAATCTGAGGGAATTTCGATTACATATGATGGAGTTCTAATGCAATTTCACCACAATGTGACGATCTTATGTTATTATTCGAATAGAGAGATTTTCATTAGAGTTTCATCGGAATGTCATCGAATATGCTAGATTGTATTCGATGATAAACGACATGTAAGATTTTGTCAAAGTTTCATCAAAATGTCAACATATTTGAATCAGATGTGCTCGGATATGTTGGATTGTAGTGGATTAAATTAGACATTCCTTTGTGATTGAATGAATATTTGTTGAAAGATCTGTCTAAAAAAGAACACGCTTAGGCATGACAGTGGAAGGGCCAAGTATATATAGGTTTTGAAGATTCTTTTTGGATTATTACAAGATTAGGTCAGAGAAGTAAAATAGTGTGTATCACAATATTACATTAGAGAAATCAGATGGTTCATATCCAATGTATTATATAGAAACATTTTAGTTATCCACACCAATTAGGGAAACAAGAAAAACATAAAAAAAATTGTTTCGATGGAATCAAGGCTTTCTATCGTTCTCTTTCAGGTATTCATTTATCTTAATTCAAACTAACAATAAATTTATTCTGAGCACCCACGAGTTTGCCCCTCCTAGAATGGCCCAAGAAACAACAAAATGTGAAGGCAATATGTCGGTGAAACCAGAAGATTCAAAAGTGAAGGAATGCACTTTTTTGAATCCACCAGGTACTGGCCATGGTTATAATTTGTTGAAGAAATGCAAGGTTAAGTATATTTCTTAAATTTACATTTCCAACCTCGTGGTGCCGCATATGTAATAGAAACTCAATTTTCCCTTCCTAAGTGGCCCATACGTGATAAATATGTTTTCTCAAAAACATCAAATCAAATAAGAGATATTTATTCGCAAAAGCCCAATCACGAGGAGACACGCGTCCAATGAGGTGGCCACTTACTTGTTAAAGCCCAATCACGAGGAGACACGCGTCCAATGAGGTGGCCACTTACTTGTTAAAGCCCAATCACGCGGAGACACGCGTCCAGCGAAGTGGTCCAGAACAGGCTAGCGTAAAGTCGCAGAAACAGTGAGGAACAAGGACATGTTTGGAGGTCGACCGAAGCCGACAAAGAGCCATTGGCTCTCCGCAGCGTAAGTGGGTCCCACGTTATTTACTTACTCGTAATTAACACTCACTTATCGCCCCGACCGGGCCCACCATCCTCCCATTTGTCTGGGATAGCACTGCCACGCATGTGCCGCTCCTCTTGTCTACTTGCTCTCTTGTCTTAACAATACATTTACTGTTTATTTTTTAATGCCAAAAGATTTAATAATAAAGTAGGTCTCTTTTTATTTTTTATTTTTTTTATTACCATGTTAATTATTTAATCAAATAGATATTTAAAACGGCTCTTTTTTTTAGGATACACAGTGTTTGAACTATTGAATAATGATATTGCACTCAACTTTAAAATAATCAATTATAGCTCTTAATGTGACATGTGGCCACTTGTTGGAGAATAAACATGAAAAGTTTGATTTGTGGTTGGGGATAGAGTGAAGTTCGTGAACTTAATTAAGTAAAGCATATAATATTTATTCTTATAGATAACTATATAAATAACACATGAAACCCTACGTGATCTTAGTTATACTATTTATTACTCCCACGTTGATACAAAATTTAACTTTGAGAAAACTTGACGGATAATTCTTAGCACATCACTATTACTAAGATCGACGCAATTTGGAAAGTTCGGCTAGGGCGGGTGAAGCCGCCGGTTACGTCTAGTCGTCGAACCGTTTGTCGGTTCTGACGCGTCGGTGTTGACTCGTCGAGAGTTTAATTGACCTGGCGAGACACTGCGTCAATGTCTCGTCAATTAGATGAACCCATAATCGACAAGAAATTACCTACAATCGTTGGTTATGGGTTCACCTAACCGACGAACATTGACATCATAGTGTTTTCCAGCTAGGCAAGGAAGTGTGTCGTTGGGTATTAGGTCACCTGGTCGAAGAACATGGGATCAACACAATGTTCGTCGGCTGTGCATGGTTACATTCGTCGGAATAGGCTTCACCTATCCGGCAGGTTATAGACAATATCTCGTTGGTTAAGTGAAATCATTATTTAAAATTATTAACCATATTATTCGTGTATGTAACTAAAAAATATACATAAATTCTTAAGAGATAAAGAGTTTGTTTATCACATTGCGTCAACTTAAAATTACAAGTTTAATAATCATTTATGATAAAAATGAATTGTATTGTATTTCTTTTAGTTGAATTAGTCAAGCATAATTATCTTCATTGAATTAACTTTTAGATTCATTCGGTTTAACTAAACCGAACATACCCATTTTTATTTTAACCCGTTTCAAACTTATGCGGCTATCGTAAAAATGTTACTACTAAATACCAAAGTACGTTGTAATTAGTACTTAATCTTCATACATAGAGTAAATATATGTTGGGTATGATGTTCCATTCACGAGTAAGAAATAAGTCTATATATATTTCGTGTCATGATGAGAACACTTATTTCCTTGTCATCTTTTGAAGATTAGCATGGTTGGATTGCTTTTATTGCACTCCATGATATATATGAAAATAGAAGTTAATAACCTCATAAATTATTAAAATTTTCTTTAAAAGATTAAACACAAGAAATTTATGTTTACAATTAATTTAGAAACAACATTTGTGTAAAATTATATATTGAGTTGGACCCCATAACTAAATGGTCAACCTTATTAATTAAATTTGTTGTTATATTTAAACCCACGTGTTATTCTACACGTTAATATTTTCTCACTCATCTTATGTACGTGGGCTTTAGTTAAAAAATAATGCAGTCACGTAAATGCGAGATTTTCCAGCACAAGTCAAAACCGACCTCATACAAAACTGTATTAGAAAACCAATTGAACTAAAGTTTTAAACTGATAATTAAATAATTAATTATAATTTTATATTATTTCTAGTGCACGGACATTAGTTTAGTTTTGAATAACGAAATCGATACTAATCAATTAAAAAAAATTTACACTCACAACAATGTCAAACTCGAATCCTTGGCGATCAACTAAAATACTTAAATAATCTCCATCCATCATTTATGAGATAAATTCAGAGAATGCAGTCACATTGGTGAGGCACAAAGACGAAAACGCCCTCGCCTACAGTACAAAGCCCTGATGCCGGCAAGGGACAGATATGGACATTTGGTGGGGTGGGACAAACGGACGAGAAAGTGGCACGTGACCAAGATTACGAACTGCTCTCATCAACGTAGCAGTCGGTACAAACCCCAAAACCAACCTTCGATAGAAGGTCGTGTACCTCTATAAATACACTCCTCCCTCACAACACCAACTTGTCGTCTCACTCACGTACATGCTTCACTTCACTTGACTTCCTCTTTACTATATATTCATGAAGAGGCAGAGAAACACCAAGGTGGTGGCGGCGGCGGAGGCCGACAAGAACGTGAAAGGCGGCGCCAAGGTCGAGGGGAGCAACGAAGGGCACGGCGGCGTCAAGAGGAAGGCGGCGGCGGGTGAGGAGGTGGAGGCGGCGGCGGCTGAGGGGACGATGACGGCGGAGGCGGTGGTGGAGAGGCTGGCTGGGGAGGAGGAGTGGCCGTGGATGAGGGGGGAGGTGGACGAGCAGATGAGCTGGGGGTACATATCGCCGCCGCATTGGGACTTGGAGGAGTTGAAGGGCAAGGCTCGTAGCGAGGTGTACAGTGATGATAATTGGGACCATGATATTTGGGGCTTGAAGGCTATCAAGGAGATACCGAATGATGATAAGTGACGCCTACTATATCGTATCTACCCGTAATTAATAACCATTTTGTCTTTGGATATGAGGATAAAATGAAGCTATGATGAAATGGTTTGTGTGTACCTTGAATTGAAATTTGTCTTTGGATATGAGGATAAAATGAAGCTATGATGAAATGGTCGTGTGTACCTTGAATTGAAATATGCCCTACACATTTGTGTACTCTACTACTATTACTACTACTACTACATATATGCTATGTATGTATAAGAACTTGACCACCCATCATTAATCATGACTTGTTCCGCTTTGAGGTTGAGGCCGTGGTTTCGAGACTCGTGAAGATTGTCCACTTGTTTTGAAGTACAGTGTCGCTACTGCAGATTGATATGTATATATAACAGTCGCGTATTATTCAGTATGTCGTTACGAGGTCATAACGGTTGGTACAAGTAACAGTGGTGGGATTTTCGATGTTACCAGTCTCTCGCTTCTAACTTGCGAATATAAGTCGGTACTGTCGGACAGCTTTGATCAGACTAGTAGAATCTGGTTGAGTTTTAAACGGTTCAATTTTTGTTTTGGATTCGGCCTGATTTTCTATCAACTAAAATTCATGAAATTCTCATATTTTAGGCTGTTCTGACATATTATTTAACTTACCGACAGATGCAGAACCAAAGGAGGCATGAGGGGCATCCATCCTCTCTTGCCTCGAGAATTTAAAATTTTCTAGTGCGAAATTTTGTTCAGAAATTACACATGTTCCTCCTTATATATGTGTGTGTGGGAAAATGGCAAAAACTTGTTTTATATTATCACACTTTTACAAGAGCGTGATGTACACTTTATTAATGGCAAAAAAGGTATTTGAACTTTGAATTTCTATGCAAAATGTATGTATTTGTAAAAAAACGAAATTACCCATAAATTTAATAATTATGATTTTCATATAATAAATTTCAATTTAAAAATAATTAAAGTGTAAAATATTTAGTTACAAGATATTTTCATAAAAACTTTTATTTATTTAAAAAATAATTCTTAATTTTAAGGACAATTTCATCATTTTGTACAAATACACAAATTGTGCAATAGCAAAAGAGCAAAAGTTTACAACATATTTTTGACATTAACAAAGTACATAACATTTTAGAACTGTGGTAGTATGCAACATTATTTTTGCACACACTTACAGCTTTGTCAAGTAGTTGGTCTTGTTCACTCCCTAGCCCCGTGCCATGATTTGAGGCCTAGTGTTGTATCATGATACGATTGGGTTTAAGAATCGTTTAGGGTCAATGATGTAACAGTAAAAAAATACAACATGTTTTTTCAATTTTTCCTACATATATAGGAGTGCATTCCGCTACAAACGGACCTTTTATGTTCGAACGTCCGAACGTTCTATAACCATTATATGGTTGAAGATCTGCACGCGCGTTGTCCCAACGCGCAACACGTGGCCATAAGGTTCTACAACGAGCAATTTCAAGGTTCTATAGGCTCAAACACGTTCTACGATTTCGCACTGCACATTCTACGCGTAGAAGGTCTGTTTGTATATGATTGTTGCTTTATATATACAGGGATGCATTCTAGTGCGAACTGGGGTAGAAATATGAAGCGTCTGAACTGGTTGGGAGCTGTTCATCTAGCGAGATTATACCAGCGCCCGAAACGTCGCAAGGACTTTACACCATGTTCATTTCGTGTTTCTACCGTGTCCGTAGGGGCGTTATGGGAATTTTATACTTTGTTCATTTTGTGTTTATAATGTGTTCACACTTTGTTTCTATCATATGTGTACCATGTTTCTACCGGGTTTACATCATACAGTACACGTGCGTGCACTCGTTTATACAATTTCTAATATGTTTATATCAGTTCACAAGTTACAGTGTGTTTACACCAATTCACATTTTGTTTACGCCAATTCACACTCTGTTTACACCAGTTATTTTGTGTGCATGCACAAGTCACAATATGTTTACACTAGTTTACAATCTCTTTCTATCAGTGCCGCGCAAAAATTAGAAACTGCCACTCAATTATGGGGGACACGCACTAATGTAACGTATAGCGCGTTGATGTAATCTTGCTAGATCAACGATCTAGTTATTTATGTCTAAAGCAAAATTTAAAGATGAGGCTTTTATTTTTTATAAAAAGAAATGAGAATATAAATTGAGACGTTTATCTCATACCTAATGATTTAATCCGAAGCCTTTATTTTCAAAATTGGGCTTAAATAAATATTGGGTGGGCCTGAAGCATCTGCTTTAGGTGCTTTACCCTTGAGTCGGGGTTGGTTGAATTGAAATGATTTTGAATTATATTCTAGATTCGGATGCCCAAGATTTCCTCGAAAAAGGTCTTCACATATTTTTGAACTTCCTCCCAGTGTTCATCTCATAACACTTAAAAGTAACTCAATAATAAGTAAGTATAAAACAGGGAGAATCGTAGTTATGTATGCCCAACAAAACACGTTCTACATGTAAGTAACATTTTCTTATTAACTCACCTCCAATTTATATTTTTGGGTCGTTTATAGGTAATTCGGTGACTTTGTTCCTAACATTTTCATACGAAAAAAGGCTGATTTGACAAGATGAAAATTAAGGCACATATATTTATATACAAAAACATGTATATGTTTAGATGTATCTAAAATTATAAGTATCTCCCTAAAGTAATGGCAAGCACACATCATCCCAAGTTGTCCAACAGTTTGGGAATAGTTGTACATGTTAGAGAGGAGGTTCTCCACAGTTCTTTGCCACTTGACCTCTCCCATACACCTTTGGTTTATTTAGGGACCTCCATCATTTAATTTAGATGCGACACATTCACCAGATAAGGTACTTTACAGAGGTCATCACCATGCACCGACTATATATCATGCGGCACTTAATTATTACCCAAATACATTGAACTCTATATATACCATAATATATACTTTTCATTAATCACACCTTGATCTATACTTGCTACTCACCTGCTTCATATATGTCTGCCATGCCCAATCTAATTGGTATATTTATTTTTCAAAACTTATCAGAATAGTTGATTAGTAATTAGTTAATCTTTTAATTATCTCAAATTAATTTTTTCGATCGATGCTTTATTAGTCTATCAATTTTATTAATTCTCAATTAATTTTTTATTAAACCTCAAAATTCCAATTAGCCCAAGTAGCATCTAGCTGCATATTTCTATGATAGAGTTACTTAACCAATTTTCTTCAAAAATATCTCCATTCTCGATAAATGTAAACTTCTCAAATATTTGAATTCCTATTTAATTAGGCAGTTGCTGGATACTAGAGAATATTGACAGCCCATCTGAAACAGGCCGGCCCATTTAGTATGACAACGGACAGTTCTCCTGAAATGGGCCTTAATGCAAAAAAAATCATCCAATTAAACCAGTCTAAAAGCATCCACAACTCGGCCTGTAGACTCCCATTAACTTCACAAATGAGGATAATTTCATATAGGTCACTGGAAAATTTTGAATTTTCACATAAGTCACCAAATTTTTAATTTAATTTATGAGGTCATTAAAATAATTTTTTGTCCCACTATGTCCAACTCCATTAATTTTTTTTATATTTTTATTGTTTTTAAGATTCTAAAATGACAATAATACCCTTATTCTTCCCCTACATCTCCTCCTTCATCAATCACCATCCTCTCCCTTCAACGCCTCTCACTCGCTCCAAGATAAAAAAAAACACACAAAACCCTAACCCATTTTGTGTTATTTGTGCAATTTTTGAATCAATCCACCAATTTATGTATTCATTGATGTTGCTACTGCCATTACAAGGCATGGTATATCTATTTTCATTGTTACTTCCATGGATTTGAATTCTTAATTTGACCCATTATGTTTTTGAGCTTCTGGGACTCATTTTGAAAATTGTTCTCTCTTGGTTTCTAAAATTAAATGAACATAGGGAAATATAGCTCAATTTAATTTGGGTGCAATCAACAAAAGCAAAAAATTAGGATGGATAAGAGAAGAGGAGGAGATAGAGTAGAAAAGAAAAAGGGATAGTTGTAGGGCCAAAGTGTGACTCGTGAAAGTCACACTCGGAACACCTCGTGCAAGAGTACGTGTTCGCAAGTAATAAAAACCGGAGATATATATATCCCGGGTCGATTCCTCGGAAACTAACAAAGGACTTTGGTTTGTTCAAGCAAGCGATTGAAACGTAAAAATGAATACTAAAGAGAAAAATGTAATCCTAAGTACTAATAAATCATTTTAGTCGTTTTCTAGATTGTGTAATGCACGAAATTCAAATAGCAAATGGTTTGATTTAACAATGTAAGAACACCACGAATACTAAACTAATGTTCGGTACGAAAATTACACTGTTAGCATCAATTCTAAGCATGCGAGTGCGACTAGCCTATGTCAAAATTACAAAACTCGTCTCTCGACGTTGAGGTTGGCCTAATCTCGAGTAGATCTCTACCCTCTCAAGATCAATCCCTACTCGGACTGCAATAACACAACAATCCTTAGCTAAGGGGTTTA
This sequence comes from Geranium brycei, assembly GCA_036897365.1. Classification (NCBI taxonomy): domain Eukaryota; kingdom Viridiplantae; phylum Streptophyta; class Magnoliopsida; order Geraniales; family Geraniaceae; genus Geranium; species Geranium brycei. The sequence goes on along the minus strand of JAYMTP010001361.1, from coordinate 9,293 downwards.
GATGGTGTCTCAACACGGTCTCGAGCCCTTACCCTCGGTGTCACCTAGTTTAATTATCACTTGATGATCCTTTCGAATTCGAAGTGGTAACCAATTCAATCATCCTAATTAGCTAGAAGAGGACAATCATCAATCAATTCAAGGCAAGCACAAATCACACATCCACATACCTATAACTAATACCTCAAATATAATTCAAAATTGTACTAATATGGTCTAGTATCCATGACCAAGGGTTTTAGCTTTCAACCATGGTACTCATAGCATAAGTCAAGAAGATAAAATCAAATACAAGAGGTGAAAACACAACAAGCAAATTCTATAATCTAAGAGACAAGAAATTGCTCAATTGGTCTTCTATTTGATTCTTCTCTTCAAGATTTGGTGTCCTCCTCATTGATGAATAGATGGTGTTGATGATGCCCAATCTTCACTCCTTGTGCTCCAAGAAAGGTCTTCAATGGAGGTTTTGTGTTATAGGAAGAAGATGGTGCTCTCTCTCCTAAAGGTAGGTGTGTGTAGATGCCCAAAATAACAAAGATTGGACTCTAAAAAGCAACAATTCGAAATCTGATCCCATATGTGCTCCGGTCCGAATATGGTTTTTCTTATCATTCAGTAATCTTTTCTACACGTTTACAGTTTTATTAATGTATTGTCATATGTAGCACTATTAGAATAATAGAAATATTTCATATTTATTGTACGTTTATTAGATTTATTACTTAATATATAGTTTTAAGGAAATCGGTCATCTACATTAGTAGAAAGCATTCAAACTGTTAGAGTATAACATCTTTTTATGTTGTTCAACCCAACTTACATGTGAGAAGTGTGTTAGAGTATCATACCTAAGATATCTAAATTCGTTCACCAACTTAAATAATATTACGAGTCTCCACCTATCAGCTTGAGATTTTAAGTAAGTATGGATTCTGACATGAATAAACATTAAAAAGCTTTTCAACAAAACTTAGCTCCATCAAAACTTCGTTTATTTTCCAAATAAATATCTTACGATCAAAATCAAGTCTTAACTAAAGTATGAAGTTGTAGAGAACGAAATAATAAAACCAACACATAGAAATATCAAAATTTTTGAACGTTTGTAATAAATGTTTGTCATTTATTATTAATTATTTCATATAATTTCTGTAATAGTGCAGTAGCTACCTAGTTAGGTTAAGCCCATAGCCTCAGCAGCAAACGTTGTATGGCTGATTATTCAAGCCAAATAGCAAAACACTAGTGACTGACTGGTGAGTGTTTAAAGCTGATCAGATATATCATAATAATTTGTTTTCTTAATTAATCTGTATTTACTCTCTCTAGCCACTAGCCAGCTACTAGTCATTCTTTTCTGTTGAGTCTATGAATGTGAGAAAAAAAAGAGGAACCAAACCAGAACATATTTGATTTGATTGTGATATGACATTGTGCCAAGCAACTCAACACCACTACCACTACTGTCACCTACATGATTATGTTTTTAATATAAACACACATTTCTACTTTAGGAAGGTTTTGGGCTTCCCAAGCCCTCACTTTACTTCCAATTAATACAACAAGAACATTAATTAATTATTATTGTAATGGCATAAAAATGGGACCACATTTGTGTTACTTTGTACTTTTTATTGTATTGTTTTTATCTCTGTTCAACTATTTTTCAAAATTTAGAAGCACATTGTTTTAATACTTCTTCCTTTTTCCTTGTATTTTGTGTTTAAAATGTTTGGCAACCCAGATAACTTGTTTTATTGGTAAAACATATTTTATTATTTTATGAACTAAATCATCATCAAGAGGTCGTTATTGACGAATGATTTTGTTTAAAATTTTACGTATCTAGCATTGATCCTGTTATGTTATAACTGCTAACTCAATAATCAATTTTTTGCTGAGCGGAAAATAAATTTCTAGTTCAAACTTAATTTAGAACCCTTAAATATTCTTGCATATGATATTTATTTTTTTGTATTTTTTTCAAAAGAACTCGAGACAATGAAACAAATTTCTATATATTTGTTGTATCTAATTATCTCATTTATGAGTTTGACTCTTAATATCATGGACAATTTCATCATTTTTGTAGAGAGTGCATTATCATTCAAAAGTGTAATAGTATAGAGTGTGTTTTTACCATATTTCCTTAAATATACAAATAATATCATAAATGTGTATCAAGCACAATAATCAATACATAATATTTAATCACTAGTTTGATCTCTTTCTCTTTTCTATGTGTATTTATATATATGTACTGCTGTCCTGTCATTTTCAATTTAGAAAGCATCATTGTATTATACCACACACACACACATATCAAACCACTTCAATGCCTGAATCCATTAGCTAGCTAGTCTGATGAGCAAAAGTTAATGAAAAATATCTGAAAATATATGATTTATGATGACAGGCCTAAACCAAAAATGAAGGCAAAAGATTATACAATATATATATCTTGCAAGACCAATTAATTGGAAACATGAGCTTTGTTTATTAGATCAAGAATTGAAAACGACCTGTCGATCGAACAGCCTACTGTCATCTTCATCACACATGCATGCATATATATACACAGACTATATATATATACACATAAACTAATCATTATTGTGTTATATGTATCGTTCTTTTTCTCATCTATATTTGATGTGTAATTTATAGGGGTAATGGTAATTTACTATGCTTGATTTTACCACTTTTATATCTTACTATACTTATTTTGAAAAGTAAAAATCAATTCAAATAATTTTACTTTTTATACATTTAATTTATGAAAGTGTAAAATGTCTAAAATACAAATTTTTAAAGTGCGTCATCCATGACATTTTTATCCAAATTAATTAACCACCTAAACCAATTCAAATTATCACTATCTTGAAACCATAACCAAAGTCACAATTATTCATATATAATACGAATGTACAATTTCACCAATAAAATCTTAGCAACATTATCCGAGCAACAAATCTGAACAATTTTATCAACAAAATAATATTTATTGTGTCTCAGACCACTAGAGTGTCTCTTTAAAAAAGAACAATTAATATTGTACTTCATTTATTTATTAGTCATTACATACCTGTTGAAAACTTGTATCATCTACAATTTTGTCACCACAGTGACCACACTAATTATTTTAACGACTACAATATTTTTTAGTTGAGTAGTATTTATTTTTATAATTTCAAATTTAATAATTTACATACAAACATGTAGTAGTAATAATATAATATTTATTCATTTATTATAATGTTATAGTATATAGTATTTATCAAATATGAAAGTTATGATGAAGTAACTCGAGAAGTGACTCAGTCTCAGTTGAATAGTAACTTGATACAGTGATCTCTAACAATGCTGTTCAATATTCATGGTTGAGTTGATAGCGATGCATGCATGCACTTGTGTTCTTCATCTTTTGTATACATATAATGTAACTTTATATGTCTGACAAAACCATATCTATTTCCTGACTTGAAGTTTGAGCTTTCACTTGACTTGTAGTGATTATTATTGCACAGACACAATTCATCACCAGACCAAGTGGACTCCAAAACTCACTTCCAAGAATAATAAATATGACATTTATTTTTTTTAAGTATGTGTTTTGTTAATAGTGAATACAATTTCGATATGATTCTGAAATCCATATACATTTGATCCACCCTACACAATAGGACCGTTCCGAAGAGCCCAAGTACAATTAGGCCCAAAGAATAGTTACAACTTTAGGACATCTTATCAGATTGGCCCCATAATGTTTGGGTGGAATTCAGATGCATGCACAATTTGTATATATTTTGATTCATCTTTAGGTTACTCAAGACAAACCCATCTCATGCGGTGCACATTTTGTATACATTTTGATTCATCTTTAGTGACTCCTGTATGCATTTTTGGTCTCGAAGTGGTTAGCATGTGTCTATTTTCTTCTTATTTTGATTTCATGGTGTTATTTGATATTTGGTAGGTTTTGGGGAAATAAAAGTTAAATAAGCGACTGATTTTTTCAGAGAAAATAACTTTCTCATATAAAATTAGATTTGATCCAACAATACATAACACTCAAGATAATCATATGCCATACAAATATTTAGGAGGAAGTTTACTCGAATTCGAATTGGGAGAGAACCATAAATGCAGTGGAAGACGACGACAAAACATGCAATCTGCACAGTCACAAAATTGTAAGACAACATACTTGGGAGGCCCATAACTAATTCATATGAGCGTCAAATCATACAAAATTTGTGCTGAAAGTGAAAAAAAACGAAAGAGGTACGAACAACTTTTCATATGAAATTAAGTTTGCTCAATCTTCATTTGAGCCAAAAAGTCTAAAAAGAAAGCATAAAACATATTTCACTTTATTAGATTGTGTCAATTTACTAACTATTCTATACTTATGTCCGAATTTAAACTTTCATATTAAATGCATACGAAGTTGGTTATAGATCAGAAAAATCTCGATCTGATCTTTTTGAAACAAGCCCAATAATTTGAGTCGAGGGCCAGACCCGACCATGCTCTCCCCTACTTACTATAATAAGTAGAGGAAAGTGGTAGCTAACAACATGCATATTGATATTGGTAGTGGTGGCCATGGCAATGTCACATTGTCATGAAAGTAAATGCTATGATTACAGAGTAGAGTGGTCCATTGAAACACCTGATGTCAATTCATCTCTTTTACACATCTAATCCATATTAGTCAATAATTATGCATAATAAAGCATCATGAGATGGATCATTAATTAAGGTTAAGACATGTACTATAAGCTGTGGTCCATGAAGAAGCAACTGCCACTGATCATTATTAATCAACAAAATCAGTGAATTGTATTCAATGCTCCCATATATCGATATGTTCCTCTTGCACATTCTCCTCTCCAGCTCCAGGTGTTGAATGTGTCAATTCTAATTATTTTTAACTGGACAGCCCAATCTTTATATTAATTAGGGAAAATTGAAAAAAAGTCTCTTATAATTATTGTTTCGTTTTTTTTGTGCATAAATTCTCCGTTAACTGTATTTTCGCAAAATCTCTACCTCACTCATGTTCATTTTTGCACCGTCTATGCAAATTCGTGAAAATTAATAGAAATATCATTCAAACGTCCAACACTTAAGTGACAGTTCCGTTAATTTTCACGAATTTACACTAGCGGTGCAAATTTGAATATGATTGAGGGAGAGTTTTTGCAAAAATACAGTGAAGGGCGAGCTTGTGCAAAAAAACAATTATAAAAATTTTTTTTGCAATTTTTCCAATTAATTACTATATATATTCTCGTCAATAAAACCTACTATAAATTTTTGGAGGTAGAACGCTACTCTTGAGAACGAAAATCATGCAATGCAAGCATTGGCAGATCCAAATTTTTATAAGAGGGAAAATTTTCATACTAAAGGTTTAATTATTAATAACATAATTAATTGAAAACAAATTTAATTTTAAAAGCAAAATGTATGTAACAAAAACTAACTCGAGCTCGACTATTTATTTTTTAGTTGAGTTCGAATTTAACTTTTATGTATATATAAATACGAAACGACTTGGTTCACGAACCTTAATGCAAAATATAATATAGAATATTATTGATGAAAGATTTAATGTGAAAATACATAATATATCACTCTATTTATAGAGAGAAAGTTCTCACATATAAAAAAACTCTAAACTTACACATATGAAACTCTAGCCGTCATATTTTACTAAATAGGTCATAAACACAAGGGCTTAACCATGGACATATTCTAACACTTACAAGTCGTAATAGGTAACTTGACTCATTCAACAAACGAACCAAGTTTGCGCTTAAACTTAGCTCGAGTTAGATTACTAACACATCAAATTGTTTACGTAACAAGAGATCGAACGGCTCATTAAACAATTGATTCATTTATACACGACAATAATTTATGTATAATTATTTACTAAAACAAAAAATAAAAATTATCTTGCATACATAATACATCTTATTATTATAATTTGATTTGTGAAAAGGTAATTTAAATTATTCATATTAATTTGCAAATAAAGTTTGGTTAAGTATAATTTTTCTTATCAGTTCTTTTTATCAAATTTTAAAATCATATTATTTTATAAAAACTTGTGATCTATAGAATTTTAACTCATGACGTCATGATAAAAACGGTTGATAGGGCAAGAGATTTCCGAGAATGATGGCCCTCCAAATGTAGGAGCTTGACGTTTTCTCTTGTTGGCCTTACAAATCTGTGTGTTGACACCTGAGAGGGAGAGTGTAAAGATTAAAGAAGTTCTTTTGAAAACCTTGAGTTCGTAAAAAAAAAAAGGGATAATTGTGAACTTGTTGACCGCGTATATTTTTATATGCAAACTTAATTCGATTTTAGTCGTATTCAGTTTGAGTGGAACATTCAATCATGATATTTCTTATTCTGTCTAGTCCCTTTATAAAAAAACTTTGCTCTTAGTATAATGGACATATCAATATATCAATATATTATGATATATTTTATATTTTTGTCACTTTATCCCAACTTCTTTTGGTCTCGGACCAAATATTTGTGCACATGTCCGATAAAAAAAACAATCTCTTAATTAGAGTTGAAGACGAGCAAAGGTAACCAATTAGTTGTGTATGCGAATGAAAACGACTTGGAACAATCTATTCAAAAGTATAATCCGAAAGGTGGGGTTAAGTTCAGCAACGAGAGGGCTTAGATGATGAAAGAAAAAAACCTAATAATAATCAAATAAATGATAGCTACATTGCAAGAATGAGTGATGGTACAATGATATGGTAACAATATATGGCCGGAAGGCATGCATTAATGTATCATGTGGACCATATTTAATCTCTTGCCCTGCCCTATAAATTAATATATGCCTTGCTCCATTTGCTAGAGTTTCGTTTGCTTTAATGCTCCATATGAAAGGATATGCACAAAGGAAAATATATGTATTAGGTATGTGTTTATGTGTATTTTATGGGGATTATTGCATATAATATAAGTATATTCAGTTAAATATATTTTGTATTTCTAGACGCACAATCTCTCAATCTCTTGAAAATTTATTTTCTCCGGTGATCTCTTAGCTATCTGGCCTTCAAAGGCCACCCATCCAAGCCTTAAAACCCACCCAAAATTAGTCCTCATGAGAAAGTAAATCAACTCGAACTCCAGACTTCTGGTCAGTACCTCCTTGGACCACTATGTCAAATACACTTTCTCCAATTAAAATGTTAGTGGTTTAATATTAACAATTGAAATATTCAATTTGATTTTGAGTTGTTTTGAAAGGGTTTAGAAAAAAGTAAACTTACTAATTGGAGTCATTAGAATATATTGTAGGAAGATTAAGGGTAAAAAGTTCATTGGCTTAAATATTATAAATACTTGTATCATTTAACTAGTAGTTAAGTCAATTTCAATTAATCTTTAAATATAAATAGGTTGACATTTTTACGGGAATGCGTGGTATAATTCGTTTCTCAGCTCCATCAAATTGAAACCAGTTGATTTTAAAATTTTAACTTGTGCCTAATTTATAAACCTATTATACTAAATCAATTTGAGCTCAACTTATCACCAAAACTTTTAAAATTGCAACTACAAAAATATAAATTGTGATATGACGGGTTAAACTACAACTTAAATCTATTTTATAAATAAATATTATGTAAACCGATATGATTCTTATCAGTTAAATGACGGTTCTAAGTTTTGACAATCAAAATATAATTAAAATCGAATAATTCTTATTACGAAAGTAATGAAAACCTAACGGTTCATATCTCGATCCAAAACTCTCACCCTGAGTGGAATATGGGCTGAAAGTGATTTTGATCAGAAGTGTATAAGTGATAAAAAAAAACAAGTAATAGTCTCAACCTAACCAGATGGATGATCTGGTCTGATCTCTCTCTCCCAAAACACACACAACACATAGCATGTTGGTGTGTGGGTGGTTCCTTTTTGAAGTCACGAGAAGCACACACACAAACTGTCCCTTCCCTTGTGGTTGCAGGAGAGGACTGACAGAGAACTCCCAAACCCAAACCCCACTTCTTCTCCTTCCTTTATATAATTGCTACACCCAAACCCTTACTCAAACTCAAGTCCTTCTCTAAAACCGAACACCTCTTTCTTCCTTAACTCTCCTGTCTCTCTCTCTCCCTGTCGGTACCATGTATACACTCATATTCACTCTTCTCAACCTCAACACCACACTCTTAATTTCAAACTCACTCATTAACCAATCTTCTTTTCTATGTTTTTTCGCAGGAGGCCAGCTGAGAACCCTCTAGATCTCAACAACCTCCCCGACCAAAACCTCTTCCATGATCACCAGGACTCCTCTTCTGGTACGTACATTTAATTTTATTAATGTTTCTCGAAAGAGAAAAAATAAAATAAAAATTAAATTTGTAGATGAATGTGTGTATTTAGCAGGAGGAGGAGGAGGAGGCGGTGGAAGGAAAAAGAAAGGCGGTGGAAAAGACGACGGGAAGGTGTACGAGTGTCGGTTCTGCTCCCTCAAGTTTTGCAAATCCCAAGCTCTCGGCGGTCACATGAACCGACACCGTCAAGGTATATATGTAACATTGTTATTTTTTTATAATTAATTACTCTTTCTGTTTCTTGTTCCCGTATTCATCAATAATATGGATCTGGACATGTTCTTTGCCTATACCCTTTTCGTTTTCAACACTAAATATATATTAATTTGATTCTGATTTTTGGTGGGTCAGAGAGAGAAACCGAAACACTGAACCGTGCTCGTCAGCTCGTCTTCAATAACGATACCCAAGTCGCTCCTCACCTCAGGTACTATACACTTAACATTAATTGTTCATATATAAAGTCTATTTTTTTGAGTAATTATAATTTTTTTTTACTTGAAAACCCAATACGAAACTTTTTTTTTTGAAGACAATATGAAACTATTAAAGATTGTCCAACAAATTTTTATTTATTTATTTATTTTGTTTGATAATAATGATAAATTGTTATTATTATATAGCAGTTGCCAACCAATCACAGCCGGAGGTGGAGGAGGGTGTTATCACGTTCCTGGCTCCGCCGGAGATCCGTACCGGCCTCTCTACCCGGCGAGGGCGTTCCCCGCCGGCGGGACGACCTCCGGCGTCCTCCCGGCGGTTGCTCCGCCGCCTCCGGCAAGGCTCGGCAACTACCCTCCGCCAAGCGACTACTACGTGGGCCACGTGCTCGGGGCCGGCTACGGCGGCGACAGCTACACGTGCGTGGGCGCTCCGGTGGGGGCCGGGGGAGGG
>JAYMTP010001360.1:0-24543 GCA_036897365.1 Geranium brycei | reverse complement strand
ATTTTTTATTACTCTAGTGCATGTTTATCCAGTGATTGAGGTTATTGTATTTGACAGAGACAGCTGCTGGGAGTTCTAACCAAGTGGATCTGTTTGGTGATTTCATGGATGCACCAACATCTCTTCCTGTTCCTTCACAAACATCTGCCGTGAATAGCAATTCACCGGAGGTTGATCTGTTTGAAGATGCATCTTTTGTATCAGCTGCTCCACAAGTAGAAAAGGTACCACAATGGATTCTTTTCATTTTTTTATTTCTTATCCCAATTAATGAATTGCAATCAAACATTGTTTTGTACCTCATAGATAAATTGATGTTACTCTTTCTCTTTCTGTATAATGTAGTTATGCAAAATGGTTATTAGAAATATATGGATCTAGTGCTGATTGTTTTGCTTTCCTATTAACTCACTTAAAATAATAATTTTCAAGGACTCAAAGTTGTTATGCATCTATGATAACAGGATGTTGAGCTGAGTTAATCCAGTTGTACGACTAGGATAGGAGAATATGAACTTCAGTTTTTTAAAAAGATATCATTGAACAATATAAATGTGGTTTGCAAGGTTTTGGGGAGTGCATGAAGCTTTATTAGTTAAGGTCGGAATGAAGGGTGTGAAAGTAAATTTAGATAGAAACCTTAGACTTGGAATATTCCTGTCATTTTGCCTTCGAGGAGTCTCATGAAGAAGAATTTCAATAGTCTAAACATTAATACCTGTGACTAAAACTTTCAATATATTCAGTGCTCTTCAAAGCTTCCCTCTACACTCTACAGAAATCTAAAGAACAACAAAAACCTACCCTCCTTTATTAAGAGACATGACTCTGTAGATAGTTTTTGTCAACTGTCTGCATCAGGAGCGGAGTGTTTCCTGTGTATGCCAGACATTAATTACCTAGAGTAATAATTACATATAATTTTCTAGAGGGTACTTACATTTCCCCATGGGATTGTATAGAGGTTTCGAATGTTTTCCTCCATCAGATTCAGGTTCATTTTGCTGATAATTTTACCATGACTCTTTGTGCAGAATGTGGTTGATTTATTTGCTTCCCAACCTACTCTTCCTTCTACAGTTCCAACAACAGTTGACCTTTTCTCTGCCCATGATCCAGTTCAACCAGAAACCAACTCTCCAAAACCTGATCCAACCAACACTAAAATTGTTGATCCATTTGCTGTCGTTCCCCTGCATAAATTTGATGGATCAGATCCTTTTGGCGATTTCACTTCTAATTGTAGTCCAGTATCTCCAGAACCTGTCAATCATCCTCCTATAATTCACAGCAGCCCGAATAGCTTGAGTAGAAAGTCTTCGGCAGACTCTAAGGCTTCACCAAAGAAGGATACTTTCCAGGTGAAATCTGGGATTTGGGCAGATTCACTAAGCCGAGGACTGATTGATCTCAATATATCAGCTCGTAAGTATATCTTTCTCAATATCATAATTCTTTGCTGTTTTATTAGTTCATGTTAAATAGCACATATACACACACGCCATCTTATACTCCAAAATCCGGTCATTGTCATCATTTGTGTGGTTGTGGTTATTTAAGTATGGTTTCACTTCTGTCGCCAATGTGGAGGAGTTTATTAGTCGTTGATATTTAGTCTCACGTAGGAACCAAGATCATCATTAGACTTGTGTTATTTCTAGCGAAGATAGGTTCTGCTGATTCACTAAAAGATCACGAGTGTTTATGTTGTTTTTCCTTGGAACCTTGCAAAAACAATTGTCAAAGTATTGGGTCGTGTGGCACGACCACCATTTTCCACTGTATCCTAGGACTTGTATATAATTTTCTGTCCATTCACATGTGATGTGACCAAAAGTTACGAGCTGCAGTTGGAGGAAACAAGTCATCCTTTTTAAGGACACAGTCAATGAAAGATGAAACTCTAAACAATGCATTTGATAGCACTTTTTTTCGATATGAGAGAATTAAATAAAAGGAGTTGATTAGAATTCTAATCTGTTATGCACATATTATTCTAGATTTTGAGCTTGAAGAACATAAACCATGAAGTTGACTATCACACAATTACATTTATCTGAACTTATGCTGAATGAAATGACTATGGAATCAAATTGTAACTGTTTTCATTATTGCAGCCAAGAAGGCGTCGCTGGTGGGCGTAGGCATCGTGGGTGGATTGAGTGACGGATCTGATGAAAGAGAGAAAGCTCCTCCTCCAACTTCCCTTCAAATGGGAAGAGCAATGGGCGCAGGGACGGGTTTGGGTCTTGCTAATTCTGGATTTCCTCCGTCGCAAGGAACAGCCACAGCCGGAGATGACTTCTTTTCGAGCCTTGGGAGCCAACCATACCAATATGGCAGCTTCCGAAAGTGATGTTATTTTGATACTGGCCATTTCTTTGTCAAGTTTTTTCCCACTATATTCTTTTGGCCATTTGCTGAGAGATTTGAGGCTTTGACCATCTTGCTGTGCTTAGCTTTGTTCATATGCATTCATTGTTATCGACATTTTATGGATTGATGATGAGTTATTAGGATCAAATCTTCTATGCCAACCATTCATTTGTATGATTATCACAAATGTTCAGTTGGTAATATAAACTTATATATTGTAAATGCAGTTTGGAATTTCTCAATTTTTAAGTGTTAATTTGATATACATTTCTAAAACCACATTCAGATCATAGAAAAAGGAAATGTTAAAAACAAGTTGCCTCAAATTGAGAACTCTTTACTTAAATCAAAAGTTTGCTGGTTCCCAAATTTTACCGCATTATTCAATTAATAAGACGATAATTTCTGAAGCATTATTGTAAAAAGTGATAGACGCTCGTCTATAGAAATGACCTTCTAAGGACTAGTCGAAAATTAATCGAAAAAGAAATCGGGTCAAATGAATAATAAAAAGTTTATAAAGAATTAATCGGGGATTAATTTGTATATAAACTCTTTTGTTATTCAATAAATAAATCTAAATATTATATTGGATGATTGGTATAAAATATTAGGCTTTTAATTTTTGTTTCTAGAAAACAAATCTTATAAGAGATCACCTCCACTAATGAGGATCTCTGTATAGCACATTGGAGCAGCTAAAACCATACAAAAGTAGCCAAATCTAGGGCCATCACCTCATTTAAAATGTTTTAGGAGTAAACAATTATTAATCATCCCAATCAAACCTAAACTTTACATTATCCAAACCCAAAAAACCAACAAGTGGATGATAATGATATTTAAAGTCCCTAATAACAATGACAAATAATAAAAAATAAAAAATTAAGGGTCCGTAAGAGTGAAATGTGTAGGTGATGTGAAAATAGGCCTAAAAAGGAGGTTCGAGTCCTTTCCCAACCAAACAGGCCCACAACTCTTTGCACTTTTTACCTTTCCCTTTTTTCTCTGATCTTCCGAGGAATCCCTAGAAACAAACACCCCCATTCGTCTTCGTCATTATCATCGTCATCTCCGGTTCTCTCTCAAATCAATTCTTTTTCTTATCCTAACATTTCTGCGCTTTTTTCTTCTTCAACGTGTCTCTCTTGTTAGTCTCGCTTGTGAATTTCAGCTGAAAATACACTTTCACCGACTGGGTTTGACTCGTTTCTCCATAAATTTCTCTGGGTTTCAGTTGATTTTGTTTGTTTTCTACTGGGTTGCTGGCAATTTTATAGGATTTTGAGTGTAAGAGGAGATTTGGGCATCTGGGTTGTATGGGAAATTTGAGTTTTTGGGAGGTGGGTAGGTTGGGGCGTGATTGAGTGATTTTGGGTTTTCGATCTGTATCTTGGATTGAATCTGGGTGAGGTAGGAGATGAAGAGGAAAGATGATGAGAAGGTTTCTGGGGAGCCTATGTTTCCGAGGCTTCATGTCAACGATACGGGTAGAGGAGGACCAAGAGCGCCTCCAAGGAACAAGATGGCCCTCTATGAGCAGCTCAGCGTTCCTGCTCAGAGGTTCAATCGTGGTGTGTTGCCTCTTAATCCCAATAGCAACACTGTTCGTCCTGCAACGGCAGGCCAGGTAGTTCATAGAATTTGTTGGGATGCAATGTTGATTTTTGATTTCTGGTTGACTTGGCTTAGTGATGTGATGAGTTTGGTAGGTAGGTACTAAATATCCTTTGCTTGGAATTTTTTGGAGTGGAACTTTTGTTGGAGTTTGTGATCTTGTTCTTTCTGATGATTTGGTGAACTAGATTTATTGTTATTTGCTGTTTTCTCTATTGTTTCTAAGTTTAAGTTTAAAGATCTTTAAGAAATTTGGTGTGGTCTTCCTTCTATTTATAGGTCCCTAGGAGTTTGTAGTTGCATAGGTCTTGCAGCTTGTCACTGGTTATTTGAAATCTACTCGGTACTCTTCACCATAATCTTAGTAAGGATTGAAGGATGAATCCGATGACTTCAATATCTCTCTTGTGATGTTAAGATGACTTGGAACTATAACTTACTAAGCAATAATTCTAATTTGCAATATACTAGTACTTATTCAATTGTGTTACCAGATGATTTCTGTCATATTTCTTCTTGTTTTTCTTGTTCATGTGTGGCAGCACGAGCCTTTACATACATATGTGAAGGCTAGTTTGTAACTGTACCTTTTTTTCTAGGGAACTTTGTGTTTTCATTTATGGATTATTTGGTTAGCCTTAACATGTCAATTGTTGCAGGGGAGTGGCCTCGAAAGAAATATGTTCCACCGTCATCACCTTTCTACCTCGACAAATACTCGTATGGATGAGGAGTCTCGTGCTCGCCAATCTAATGGTTCCGATCTGAACGCTCCTTTTGTACAGCATGAGCAAGGAGACAAAGTAGGGGAAGAGGATGATTTTCAAGTTCCTGTATTTGTTCTCTCAGGGAAGGGTCAAGATCAGGGGGAAACTCAGACTGGTGAAGATAGGAAAACACTGTCACCATTGGGATTGAATTACCCAGTCTGCTCAACTAAATTCCAAAATACTTTTAGGGAAGATGAGGAAAGAGTTAGCTCCCAAGATCATAATTTGAGACAAGAAGTAATAAGACGAAGTCAAGCAAACCTTAATGAGTGTATGTCAAATATGGACCGTTCAATAAAGTCACACAGAAGACAAATGAATGAGCCATCAATTGAGCATCAAGATCACCTTGTTGGTAATCTTGGTGTATTGCAAGAAACCGATGCTTCTCTTCGACACAAGCGCAGTTCTAGACCCGAAACAGAAGACACTCAACATGGTGGTATTGAAGAGCTGACTAGGTATGTGCAGAACGGTAGCACTCCCAGGACTAGCAAGGATTCTCATTCAAGAGGGGTTGAACCTGATGATGATGAATATCCTGGGGACCGGATGAGTGGCTCACTCTCACAATCGGACACAAATACGGAAAAAAGTGATGATGCCTCTGAGAACTCCATGGTGGATTCTATATCAGGGATGGATATATCTCCTGATGATGTTGTAGGAATAATAGGCCAGAAACGTTTTTGGAAAGCAAGAAGAGCCATTGCCAAGTAAGTTCTTGCACTTGTTAATGATTACTCAATCTTACATCTCCTTATTTGTGTGTACATGTGTCTGGGCAATAATTAGCATTGCAGGGTATTCATCTTATGATAATTCCATTCTATGAGATTAATTCTTTAAGGACATTTTTGATGTTCAAGTTGAGTATAAATAACAAATTGTTTCAGAAAGGTAAGTTCATGATTTAATACAACAAAGCAATGCTAGTGAAACTCAGCTCTGAAGGATGCAGGCCTAAGATCCAAGTCTGGAGTGACACGAACTCTTCCATTTTCTTGTTTGATCTTGGAACTTATTCTCTAACTGTTTTGCGTAGAATCCTGAAGGCTTAATTGCTTTCATAAGCACCACACACCATTTTAAGATTTTTTTTTCAATCGTCATACTAAGCTTCTCTGGTATCTAATATGTATTTGTCCTTTCGACCCGATTTGAAGTTGCAATCATTTTGAATTAGTGTTGTTTTTCCTTTGCAAATCATGGATGGTTTATCGCTTTTACGATCAAATATTTCCCCCTTTTATTTCTCTGGAAAATATATTTCATTCACTAGCATTACATCTTGATACGGATTATTAATACATTGTAAAATGTGCATTTCTTACATATAAAACAAGAGTGGTACATGTGATCTGTAGGGAGGGTAGAATTCATTGTTGAAGTCCCAGGATCCTTCTGAGTAGCATTTTTGTCTATTCAAGGACCCTCGATAAGAATTCAACCGTGGATCATCTTAAAGCAGGGAATTAAACCATTCTAACTGGGGTATTTATGCAAGGAGGTTCTTGAGACAGTGGATCTTATCTTTGTTGTGTTACCTCCTGTCTCATTGGGTTTCCTGGCACTCGAGAGCTTGGAGCACGGAGGGAGACAGGTGGTGGAGAATAGTCTATTGAGCTATGGTTGGGCCACTAACACGAGGATATGTCACAAATTGGAATTGTTGGTTGGCATATTGGCAAAGAGGATTGTGTCTCATGTAGTATCTTTGACTTCTTTGTTGGGAAGGGTTTATGGAGTTCTGATTCATGTTTTCATCCTCTCATCTTTTAACTTCCGGTTTTTCTGTATGATGTACCATTGTGATTTTTTTTACTGATTTCCCCTATGCATTTTACTTAGAAAAAGAGAGTAATAAACACCTGTTTAGGTGGTATACTGCATTTAGCTTCCAGTTTGATTTAATTGAACCGAGGATGGCTTTGAATATCTCTGATTCATTTATACATCTTGATAAGATGTTCTCATTTGGAAAATCACTTCAAAGCCATGGTATGTTAGCTTTCAAGACTTGTTTTATTCTATTATTTAGCATTGTCTCCATGTAAAAATATATTACTTTTGTACTATGATCCTAATTTCTACACGGAGAGCATAAAATTTCCTTGGAGGGTGATCAAGCTTTGGTGATACCCAGGGAGACAGGTATATGTTTTGTTTTAAAAATACGTCATGCTCCCTGGTACTGGTATCTTATCAGAAATGGCTGCTTATTTTCTCCAACGTCATTTTTACACGCTTAAATAAAAAAATTGCTTTTCTAAATGACTCTCAAGTAGCTCCTCAAGTTTATGGAGTTGGAGAGATAATTGCTAACTACCACCTAACTGTGCATTCTCTAAACCGTTATAATTACTGATCACCCAATGTGGCTTGATTTAGTCTAAATTTACTTCCCAAAACTATGCAATGCCTTGTTATTCCTTCAGATTCCAGTTGTGATTCTCTACTCTCTTCCATTGATTAAATATTTATCAGATTTCATCTAGTGAACTGGGTGGTTTTGTTTTGTTCTGATCTGATCAAATTCTTGTTACTCTTTACAGTCAACAAAGAGTGTTTGCAGTACAATTGTTCGAGTTACACAGACTAATAAAGGTAAGGTGGCCTCTTGCCCAGTTTAATAGCTTTTATGGGTTCTTAGCTCTGAAGTCTAATGCATATATATTTGTTTTTGCGTTTTTTAACTTCCTTGTACTTGAAAAACAGGTCCAGAAACTGATTGCTAGTGCACCACATCTTTTGTGTGAAGATGGTGCTTATCTAGGAAAACCTTCCTTAAATGGGTCTCCTATAAAGAAACTTCAAGGGTATGTTGTAAGGCCACCGTCATGTATCTTGAAGCAGAAACATGACGCAGACAAGGCCAACAGTGAAATGGAATGCTCAGCAGAAAATGCCGTCGGGAGAACAACTGTTTCCACGAAGAACGTTACTCAGCCTGCTGGTTATGTCGGAAACCTACCCCCGGCCGCTGCCGCGGCCCCTCTGTGCATCCCACAAGCAGGCGGCCATCAGTGGTTGGTTCCTGTAATGACTCCCTCTGAAGGCCTTGTTTACAAACCGTATCCTGGACCTGGTTTTGTGGGACCGGGTTATGGCCCCATCCCGTTTTCAGGTAATTTCATGAATCCAGGTTTTGGTGGTTATCAACATTCCCAGTCCCACAAAGGAATGGCCCTTCTTCCATGTGCTCCCCAAATGGGTCATGGTTACTTCCCTCCATATGCCATGCCAGTAATGAACACAGCCGTCTCGGGCGCACCTGGTGGACAGATGAACCCATTTGCCGGACCTGTTCCTGTTCCACAGAGTCAGAATTCGGATGGAGGGTGTAACGTCAACATGCAGCACCAGAGTTCATGCAATGTGCCAACTGTATCCATTCCACGACCCAGAAAGGTCCAGGTTTTGAGGATTGCATGCAATCAAACTGGTGAAGGAAGGGATGGAGTCAGTATCCGGTCTATAGCTCCTCCTGGTGTTCCACAGGCGCCACGGGTGATCAGAGTTGTGCCACACAATCCCAGATCTGCCACTGAATCAGCAGCTCGAATATTTCAGTCGATACAAAAGGAGAGAAGAAAGCATGATTCTATGTGACCTCTCGTCAAGTAGCGCTGCTCTGCTTGGTTGTCGTTGTATCTGTATTGTTATGTTGTAGGTACATACATCTGTGTTGTAAGGTATGTTGAGTCGGTGGTTTATGCATGTTTTGTCTGAGATTGTCCCATGAGGGAACAATGAGGTTTTGTCTGGTTTGGTTAACTTAAATTTGCTCTGTTACGTGTGAACCGAATGTGTATGTATACGTAGAACATGAAAAATAGTTTTGTGGTTTTGCTAAAAATATATATGTTCTCTTCAAATATGAATTGATTTGATCCTTTAAATTTTTAGCAGGCCTTGCCCTGGTATTGTGTGGTTCCATGACTGGATGTAAGTATTATTACAAATACTGTCTTTTTGTTTAATTTTCTAGTTTAATACCATTCTAGTTTTACCTCGTTTTTGTTAAAAATTAGTATTATATTTTTTAATGTTTTTCGGACCTTTGGAGACCTCTACTCAACTTGACTTTTCTATAGACACGACTTAGCTCTGAGAGATGTAGGTGCTACGAGCTTCTCGATAATAGATTCTGGATTGCATATAGATGTATACTAATTAGGACATAGTATAATTTTATATTGGTATTTTATATTGGTATTGAGGCTCCTTGTATAGAGGTACTCAAACTTATCATCATCCTATTACATCTTGATATTTACAAAGCTTATACACGTGTTTGGTCTCATTTCCCTTGCCATCTTTTCTTTCCATTGATCATTTGTCTTGCCACTATTTCTTCTGCTTTGTCCATTTTTTCATGCCGCTACAGATTTCTGTCTTTCCATCTTGTATTATTGCTTGTGTTGTCTCTTCACCTTTTCTTCATTTTTTTTACTGATACAGTTTTGTTTCTTTTACGTCTGCTACAAGCTTCTATCATTGATATCTCCTCCATGTGCTTGCTTTAAAACAGTTTTTTTTATCTTCTGCCCGTGTTTGGCTCCATACTGATGTGAAATCTGCTACATGTGTTATATGCATGTATTCGGTTCTGATATGAAATCTCCTCCATGTGCTTGCTTTGATACTGATATTAGACGTTGTTCTTTATGCATTTATTCTTGATCTGAATTTATTTAGTTGTTTAAGTCTTTAAAATTTCTCCATCTGGTTTCTGTCTATCATGTCATCATCTTCATTTTTGGTCTTCATTTCTCCATCTTTAATGATTGTGGATGTAAGGATTATTAGAAATAATAATTAATTATGTATGAAGACAACACATGTGGGCATTTGGTCTAGTGGTATGATTCTCGCTTAGGGTGCGAGAGGTCCCGAGTTCAATTCTCGGAATGCCCCTCTGATTTTACAGTTTTTAATTTTTTGTTGAATTATATCAAAACTTGGGCTTAAGGCCCAACTAAGAAATATACAAGGAACGGCCCAGACAGACCCAAACCAATAATTCCAGTTCCTGTGTTTTTGGTTAAGCATGGAATGGCGAGACATAGCTCCGTCAAGCGTCTGGTTGGCGACCTCTCTTTCGTCGATTCATCGCCATTCTCGAAGCTCCTTGCCTCTTTCAGGTCGTCTCGCGACGCTCGTAGCGTCCATGCCTCTATCATCAAAACCCAATTCTCATCAGAAATTTTCATTCAGAATCGGCTCATTGAGACATATGGGAAATGCGGGTGTTTGGACTATGCACGCAAGGTGTTCGACCAAATGCCTCAAAGAAATGTTTTTTCCTGGAACTCCCTTTTAACTGCCTTGGCCAAGTTGGGTTCTCTTGACGAGGCCGTGGAGGTGTTCTGGGCAATGCCTGAACCCGACCGTTGCTCTTGGAACTCGGTGGTTTCTGGTTTTGCACAGCATGGTCGGTTTGATGAAGCTTTGGAGTACTTTGCTGTGATGCATAGGGAAGGTTTGTTGTTTGATGAGTACTCGTTTGGGAGCTCTCTTAGTGCTTGCGCGGGTGGTGTCGATTTGGAAATGGGTACTCAGATTCACGGTTTGGTATCAAAGTCTGGGTACTCGTCGCATGTTTACATGGGGTCTGCTCTGATTGATATGTATTCCAAGTGTGGGACTGTGGCTTGTGCTCAGAGGGTTTTTGATGGGATGGAGGACAGGAACAGGGTTTCTTGGAATAGCTTGATCACTGGTTATGAGCACAACGGCCCGTCTTGCACAGCTCTTGATGTTTTTGTGAGGATGATGGGTTCTGGGATTGAGCCGGACGAGGTCACTCTAGCTAGTGTGCTCAGTGTCTGTGCAAGCATGTCTGCAATCAAACAAGGCCGGCAGATTCATGCTCGAGTTATAAGAGTTGGCAAACTCAGGGATGATCTTGTGATCAGTAACGCGCTGGTTGTAATGTATGTGAAGTGCAGGCGGATTCGTGAAGCTAGATGGGTTTTCAACAAGATGCAAATTAGGAATGGTGGTATGAACGTGGCCTCCTGGAATTCACTCATTGCAGGCTACACACAAAATGGAGATAACAACGAGGCAATCAGGCTATTCGTTCTCCTGAAGAGAGAATCAGGTTGGGCGACCCGTTATACATTTGGGAATCTACTAAATGCTTGTGCAGACCTCTTGGATCTAAACCTTGGCAGGCAGGTCCACGCCCATGTCTTGAAACACGGATGCGAGTTCCAGTCCAGAGAAGAACCTGATGCCTTCGTCGGGAACTCCCTCATAGACATGTACGCGAAATGTGGATCAGTTCAAGATGGATGTCGAGTGTTCGAGAACATGACAGGGAGGGATCGCGTCTCGTGGAATGCCATGATATCAGGGTATGCACAGAACGGGCACGGCCACAAGGCTCTAGCACTTTTCAAGAAAATGCTAGAATCCAGAGAAAAACCAGACAATGTGACCATGATCAGCATTCTATGCGCTTGTAGCCACGCAGGTCTGGTTGAGGAGGGTCGTCGCCAGTTTTATTCAATGGCTGAGAATCACGGCCTGGTGCCAACAAAAGACCATTACGCCTGCATCGTTGACTTGCTTGGCAGGGCAGGTTTCGTTGATGAAGCGAGGAGCTTGGTAGAGACAATGCCAATGGAGGCTGATGGGATTGTTTGGGGGTCGTTGCTTGGGGCTTGTAGGGTTCATGGGAATGTTGGGTTGGGGAGGTATGCGGCGGAGAAGGTGTTGGAGATGGATCCGGGAGGGTCTGGAGCTTATGTGATTCTCTCCAACATGTATGCTGATGTTGGGAGATGGGAGGATGTAGCGGGAGTTCGGAAAATGATGAGAGAGCGAGGGGTCGTGAAGCAGCCTGGTTGCAGCTGGACTGAGATTGAGGGAGGAGTGCACGCGTTCTTGGCGAGAGATAAATGGCATCCTCGGAGGAAGGAGATATATGTGCTCCTAGAAATGCTGAGTCGGGAAATGAAGCGAGCCGGATATGGTGATGCTTATGAGGCTGAGTTCATGGAAATAGCAGATGTGAGATAGCAGGTAATTTGTGTAAATTCTGAAGGTCTCATTTTATAAGAAAAAAATGTTTTGTTTGTCATTGTCATGTTTATTGTGTGGAATGTATATTTCACAGGGATGAAATGAAGCTCTACTGAATGATACTGGTTTTGGTATCTGAGAAATGTAAAGTGGTATTAGAGATGAAAATGTCAATTGCTGTCAGGTTTGTGTAATGGAAAGCACAGAACCTGTACATTTTACTACCATTTGGACTTGGAGCACACAAATGACAAATGTTTGAAAATGTTAGGTCTTCACGTGTCTTGAACTTATGCTGAGTGCGGTTAACCATTTTTTCATTTGTCTTTAACTTATGCTGAATGCGGTCAAAATATTTTCTGATTTTTTTTATAGTCGTCAATTAAAATGTGCCATTTTTCCATGCATAATGGGTTCGGGGTCAACCTTGAAATCAATGACGGACATAACTTTTACCCAAATTGACCCATTATGGGAGGAGTTCCAACTTCTCGCTTAGAGTTTGAAAAAATCTACTTAAATTAAGTACACGCAGTCAATTTTGAAATTAGCGTCATTCCAACCTCTCACGGTACCGCTTAATTGAGTTAACATTGCTTTTGCTAGTTGCAATCATATCTGTTGAAAAAGTATTTTCAATTAACACCTCGTTAGCACAAGAAAATAAATATATGGATAATCTCATAATCATGTATGAATAAATTTTTTTGTTTAAAAACACTTGCAATTTTTTTAGTATAAAATCTTGCCTCCCTTTTAAATAATTTCTGAATCTGTCACTGCTCTCACCTCCTGTGTACAGACGTTACAACCTATAATCACCACATCGATCCTCTGAAAAACCTAGTTGAACCGAACATAGTCAATCTTGAAATCAACACCATTGCAACCTAATCATACAAGAAAAAAATGTGGCATATAACTCTCCCAACAGAACCCTTCATGTTTAGGCCCTTATTCCCATTCACAAAATGAAAAGTAAACAGACACTTAAAAATCACTTGAAAAAAGAAACACACTAGGTCTGCCAGAAACACCTTGTTCTCATTCACAAGTGAAAAGTAAAGTGAAAAAAAATCAATATCTTCTAAGCTGAATGTGAAAATGTGAATACAATACTGATATTGCTGCAACTACACTACAAGTCTGTACAGCTAAAAATGCTCAGCCAAAGAATTTGAATTCTACAAGTCTGGAAATTCAGGCATAATATCATAAACAATGTAGAAGCAAACACACACCTGCGTGCTAAACAAATGAATCTCCCATTGTCCCGTATCAAAACCCTAAGAACTTCAACGATAACAGTAGTAGAGGCTCCAAGCAGCTAGGAGCAAATTTTCTAGCAAAAAGATAGCAAACTGAAGAGTGTCGATCATTGTAAGTGCAATTGTCACCTTTATGGAGTCCCTCCATGAACTCTTCCGTGATATCGCCTCTCCCAAACGTAGCTGGGTGGGCTCCGCCCCTTGACCAGTCAACCCAAGTAATGCTTCTATTTGCTAACTGATCCGCCGCTTGAATAGTCAGCATGGTCGGGAAATAGTGCTCGTCCACGTAGCATGGCGGTCTGCAGGACTTTTCAAACTTTGGATAGAACGTATTGTCTTCGATTAGGTTGATTGCGAGGTTTCGGCTGATTTCAAACCATTGGGATCCTTTCCGCCACTCGGTTATGTTCACCTCGGGCGCCATGCTCTCGTTATAGCGCCCTCTCCCGTGTGGCCCGGGGTCGTCAAATGCACCTATGAAGCTGTGCTTTGATTTCGATATGTACTGATAAATAACACTGAAGTGGAAGACGGGGATGCAGGACTCGGAAAGAAGGATGAACCACTCGTTGGAAACATCAAGCAATGCATTTGCAACAAGTCTTCTCTCAGCATCACACATGCTCATTTGTCCCCATTCTGAAACCTACAAGAAAACAACGAAATAACGATTACTCATAGTGACATTTTGATGGCACGCGCCATCTTGGGAAAGGCGTACTTTCGCCCTATGCTAGATGAAACTTTTTGTCCTCAATTGCTTACAAAAACTACAAATAAACTACCATAACCCATCCAAAATACCAGTCCTTATCCGGTGCGGAGGGACTTATTGAGGGACTTACTTTGTTCTTTGTTGATAAACCAAGGACAAGATCTCTAGGGATTGATTTCTCGAAAAGTGGTTATCCTATATGCTGTAAGGAGAGGTACTTTGTGACTGCTTTAGCTTGTACTCTATAATAAGAGTACAGTGACCAGCCAGAAACATATATAATTGTTATAGCTGATCGTAATTATGCACATACTATTTTTGCAGGCACCAAATAAATCTACCATTATTCTGCTACAATATAGTAGATATCAAGGAGATATTGAATCATATCAGCCCGCCAAGACCTCATCCCAGTATAGGAGATTCGTGAGTTCAAAACCTAGCTTTGCAGTAACTCAATAACCTCTAAGTCCAATGCCCAACAGGAAGATAGTTTTTAAGGGTAGATGTCTTCAAAAGACATTATCAAATGGATATACAGCATAATATCTAATTAAAAGAAAATTTGGAACAGCCAATTGACAACCATATTACCAGTGTTATGATCCTCGGGAAAATGGCCTACCCGAGACGAGAAGAAAAACCCGGTCAACTCGACAAATTTGGGACAAAACTTGGTCAAACATCATCGAATTAATCCTCTAATGAATTAAGGTTACTCTTCAAAATGTAAAGTAGACATCATCTTATTTCCCATTCTCACAACATTTGGGTGCAACTGATCTGAGTTCCCAGCAAAAGAAATATCTTTCTCATATATATGATACAAGAACCTCGCCAATTCTCTCCTGTATCCTTTTGATCATAGTTCAATTTAAGGAAAATTTGGGACACATCTATATAATGTGTAATTTTACAAAGTAGGGGCAGAAGTATTAGTTTAACCAAACCATGTTCATAACATATATTTGATGCAAATAGAAGATTAAATATCAAAATCCAAAAATATATTTGACGCAAATATCAATATCTAATTTTAGTCATCACAGCCCCCCAAAGTAAACATCACCAAAACATGAAGAGCTAAATTAGATACGCCAAAACTCCTCATTTGAACATATATGATTCTTTATTGCAAGATCGGTATCTTATATACAAATTGGGAGCATCATCAGGGAAAAAGAAAAATATTGCTGTTATGGAAGAAAAAAATGGTTGCAATATTCTGGTGGTTAACATTAAAAATTCTGAGAATTTTAAATAGATTTCTTTAGAGGAAGAGTGATCACACCTCTACTGAGACTCCCTACGGAACATATCTAAGGGGATCCAGCTTTGGCACCCAGACTTCTTGGACTACATAGACCATTATGCCATTCACCAACCAAATAATTCCAAAGTTTGAAACAGATAAAATCAAGCCTCTGTAGAGGCTATAGGCATTGTCACTGTGAATCTTATACATCTAAATTTAAGAAGCAAACCAGTTAGGTCACTTGTGAAGAAATCTTCGAACCAACATCTTTAGCTAGAGGAAATATCTCAAATTTCAAGTCATTCAGAAGAAACTGCATGATCAATCAGCCTACCATTGTCTATACCCACATATTTTCACCACTAAGAGCAGTAAACACATAATCCATATGATTATAAGAAATATGTAATTTATTTATATGTACGATAAGCATAGCTATCAATATATATACACATACATATGTGTGTGTGTGGTAAAGATTAACTAATTGATACAAGTATTTAATGACAAATAAACTTGTCATTGAATGTCCAAACATCTAGCCTATAAAAAAGTTATTTAAAGAACGAGCAAAGAACACTACAGTGAGGGGCATACCTGACTTGGGATATTTCTTCTATAGAAAACTGAGGAAGCAGGAAAATCGGCTTCAAAGGATGGCAAGGCATGAACATAGATTGAGTAACGGCCTTCGTGTCCCTCAAAGAACCTCTCCCATATAGGAGCAAGCGGCAATGGCCCTTTAGTCAAGAACATAAACGCAATCTTCGGAACCCTCTTAAACGGATACTTTTTAACCCGAGGAACCATCGATGCCCTCCAGAGCAGCTCCTCATCAGTCATGGTGTGGAGTAAACTCGACGGGGGCTTTATCCAGCGATCCAAGCCGTTGAATTCCTCATAACACTGGTGGAAAGTGGACTGAACTGTCGTCACTACATCCCCAACTCCAAAATGCTTAATTGCATACATACTAATTATCGTGAAGGCCACACACAGAACCAAAAACAGTATAAACAACAGGAGTAGCCGCAGCGGCAAAGCCCTCGAATGGCCTGTTCTGGTCACCGTGGGAGGATTAGGATCCATCCCTTCCTCTACAGACACCGCCCTCGATTGCATTTTCCCCCAATAACAAATCACCACCAAAATCACTTCCCAGCTACACTCCTCTCAGCAAAAGGGATCCCAGAAACACCCTCTTGATTCCATTGAAAACATCTACACATCTGAATATTCCCAAATCACAATCATCAAAAGGGTGTCCTCAGATTTCAATTTCTAAGGGACACAATCATCTCATCTCCCCCATTGCAGCATGGTTATGGTCGTTAAGGAACTGAAATTGCACCAACAAGGGACACTAGTTCAAGCGGTTGCAGCGACATATAAGGAAATTTGAACAAATGGGTACGTAGCAAAAACGAAATTAATGAAGTAAAAAAGCGAAAACGAGATCGTTGCCGATGGAACAAGCAAGTGGAGCAAATCAGAAGCTGAAAACAAAACGTACCGTGTAAAATTGTTGATGCCGGAGGTATTGCCGGGAACGGAACTGAGAAGAGGAGATTGGGTGTGAGCTGAAATCGCGTAAGATTCAGTTGGGGAGAGAGAGAGAACAAATCCAGAAAGTTTCAATTACAGAGATTCCAGATTTGGGCAAAGAAGAGGTCATGAAATCTATGAGGTTTAAGAATGTTTCTTCACACGCACTTGGTGTGTGTTTTTGTGTTGGGTTGGTCCTAATTTGGGCTTCAACAAATTAATTAATCCAATCTAATTATATCATAACTAATAAATCATTTTTTTGTTGAAGAATTGGTTTTTTTTAAGTAAAAACGAATTTATTAATTAAATAACAACTAACCCGACATCAAGCCGGACAGCTGAAGCTACAGATGGTGGAATAGACCCCTTGCCATAATGTCAACTACCGTAAGTTAAAACAAACTTGACTAATTCGTGAGTCATTTGAGTACGAGCAACATAAGTAAAAACACATGTTCTGATAGTAGATAGTACGCAACACCATTCGCTAATGATTCTTCCAAATTTGTTCAACTCGACCCATTTTTAGTACTCTCTTTAACTATAAATAATGTCACAATTTTTGAATCAGTTAATATAATTCGTTCATATTTAAATAGTGCTTGTCATTAGTGAATCTTTAGTGCTAAAAACATAAATTCATCTCAACATTTATAAAAATGAATGTATAGGCGTACATGATTATTTTGTCACATTAGTGTATTTTAAAAGCATAATTTAGTGTTATTAGAAAATCATATCAAGTAATAGTAAATTAATAAACTTTTATAAGGGCCGTGGCTATGGTTTTCACGTAGTGACGCGCAAAACAAGTGTGACGTTATCATACGAATGACGCATTGAACTGAAGCGATGGGCATCTGATATGTGTTGTTGTGGATTGAGGCGCAAAACAAGTTTAATGCTATCATTGAATTTGATTGTCAAGCGGTAGTTCAACTCGTTTGTGGATGTATATTTCATTGTTGGGTTATGTAATTTCGGATTGCCAGACTCTTATGTCTCGACTTTGTCATGTCAAAGTTCAATTTGTAAAGCGGTAACCAGGAATTTATATATAATATATCACGTAATTTTTTTATAATTATATTCTTCATGCTCGTCAATGTAAAAAAATGTTTAAAAAAATAAAAAGGGGAGTTCGAAACCAAGACCTCTCATTATTTTTTTATTTAATGGTTGAGGTTGATTTCTAATTCTAGATTAGATGATAAATGATAAAAGTGAGTTAACTAGCATTTATTATTTACTTTCTTGAATTATTTTAAATGGCAAATTTTATAACTAATTATTGCTGACAATGGTAATAATAACCGTTTCTCAAAAATTGACATTATAGGCAAAAAGAAATTCCACCCCATACTCAAAATTTGATACCATCAGAGATCAAAATGAGATTTCAAAACTAGATAAAAAATACAAATTCAATATTATAAAAAAGAAATGTTTTTAATATATTTTTAGACGCACCCATGTTCACCAAAAGCAATATTATGATGACTTGACTCGTAGACCACCAAGCAACCTTGCCTGGCGTGCACAAGAAGTGACAAATAAGGTCAAGAAAGCCACACACCACCACATGCTGCTGTGTTTCCGGTTGAAATTTGAGTTGATGATGTGAAACCCAGTATTTTCAAGGCGAATCACAGGTTAGAAAATCATCAATCCACTCGAACTCGGTGTCAATTAGAGATGAAATGATAATTACACTATAGGCCAAGCCAAGCTCAACGTGAGCTGCTATCTACTTTTACTAGGAAAATTTCAATTAGCCCCTTTTAACTATATCGAAGTTTCACTTTAACTCTCTTAAGTTTAAAAAAACTCACTTTAACTCTCTTAAGTTTAAAAAAACGTTTTGTAGAGTCCCCTAAGTTCTCACAGGTGATTTCCAATAGTTGATTAAAACAGACTCAGGACTGAGTCTTGCATATGCTAACCCGAGCGGGTTGTAGAATGTGGGTGGGGCCGCCATGCTCTCCTAGTTCATAGCACTCTTACAGGTGATTTTCAATATGACTGTAATTCAAGCATCAAGAATTTAACTGCAAAATACCCAATCTGTTTTCGAAAATGTAACATCCAAAGCCTCAAATCTTGAAAACACAGTGGGGATTTCAATTTTAACTTGTCAACAGTTGTTTAACAATACAGTTATGAACAAGCTCCAGAATGAGGTGAAATAACGAAGCAAATCCAGAGATATAGTTTCAATCACCCCACTCCCACATGTCGTTATGGTCCCACTTTTTCATTTCATTCACAGAAAACACAGTTAGCTCATACCTAGATAGTTTCTTTTTATATCCTAGGATGTTTTGCATACTTCAGACAACTTCAGACCTTGGTCACCGAAAATTCAGCACTGACGTTGGATATCATAACTGGGCACTCTCCCTTCTCGTCATATTCAGCGAATTCATCTCCAGATAAGTCAATGTCATTGAACTTAGTCCCCTCCAACTGCCCAAATCAATAACCATATCAGTTGCAGGATATGCATACAAAACTAGATAAGATAACGTGAAAAAGTTTCTTTGACAAAGCAATTGCAATTAATCAGGTGCACTTGAATGCATGACAATGCAGAAATTAGATGAAAAAAATGAATGCCAGGCCCAAATAATGGATGTATGTATACAAGCATATGAATGCAGGCCTGTGAATAACATAACTTTGTGGATCAATTAAAACCTATTCACCGGCCTAGACAATAGGAATAAAAAAAGCATTCCCTATTCAATTGCAATTAATAAGCATTCCCTTTTCATGTCCAATAACAATAGGAATAAAAAAGAGTCACGCTGTGAAAATGTTAAGACTTACCGATACAGCTTTCCATCCACTGCCAAATGTAAAACCTACAGGCTCCCAACCCCTGCAATCAAATAGCATCAAGGGGGCGGAGTTCCCTGATTCTGCCATTTCGTGGGTCAGAGGTTTGCCTCGGCCTGGCACCATAGTTATATTTCCATCCCTCCCACATGACTTGCACTGTAGATGCCAGGAGAGGAAGTTCATTAAACAGGAAACTTAAGTGCCAAAAACGGCAAAGGAGTGTAATGGGCAAGTGAGCTCCTTGATATGATATAACATTTGTATGTGTACAAGTATACCAACAGAAAGTATTGGTCAGAAAAGACAGGGAACAAGCACATGACTTTCAGGTTCTATAACATAAACTAATCATCTACAAGAAGCGTATTGATAAAACTAGAACAGATAACATACAAAATACAGGTCAACCGAATATATAGAAACCAACTAATGCACATGTGTTGAGATTGTGACATGTGTTCACTTTGAAACTCCATGAAATGAAGGAAAGTGCAAATATGCATTAAAACCTTCATCTTGTTACCAGAAACTAAAAAATAAATAATGGTTTTATTCTTTGAGATTTACAAAAAAGAATACGGGATAACCCAAATGAAGTAATTGACAATCACACTATATCAGACTTCACACATTATACTCGGTCACAGAAAATTTACTCAAAAACTATAGCCATGGTGGCTTCAAATATTGTTTCCATTATAGTACACAAATGCATACATAAACTCAAGAGTCAGGACACAAATGTTGATGTCCAGACAGATGTCACAATAATTCGCTAAAACCAAGCTGACCCTTGTTTCTAAATATATAAAATATCAGCATTACATATGCTCTAGGGTAAATAAACGTAGGATGGAAATAGCAAGCCAACATTAATAGCAAAGTATAGCACATTAGGCTTTATACTGGCAGCAACCAAGCCACATACATCTGTGTGTGATGCGTGTGTGAGAGAGAGAAAGAGAGAGAGACCTTCTGGACCAGATGAGCAGTTGCCCTGCCATGAGGGACTGTTTCACTCAAGCTCAGCCAAGTTTCTTTCGCGCTGTTCTCTCCACAACTTCCGCATTTCACCTACGACATTAAAAACAATCATTTCCTTT
This sequence comes from Geranium brycei, assembly GCA_036897365.1. NCBI lineage: Eukaryota > Viridiplantae > Streptophyta > Magnoliopsida > Geraniales > Geraniaceae > Geranium > Geranium brycei. The sequence continues at coordinate 4,012 of JAYMTP010001360.1, read as the reverse complement.
CACCTCGAGAATCAGCCAACGTAACATGTAGCAAGGTAAGTCAAACAGAGGGAAATTTGAGTGAATTGGAAAGCTTGTGCTCACCATGTTAATAATACAAACACAGAGTTGGCAATGCAAGATAAAGACACAGAGAACTTTATCGATAAGGATTCAGAACCACCCTTACACCATGAAAGAAAACCGGTTCAAAATAATAATAATAATAATAATAAGTGATTTTTTTACTAAAGAGGCAGCTGCCTGATTGGAATAAATGGACGAGTCCACCACATCTAATAACTACATAGTCCACTAAATAACAAATATGTAACAGCACTAGTAGACCAGATACCCTATCACAAAATATCACATTGGCTGCTTCGGAACTAATTGTGAGTCTCATCTCATCTTTGTTTCCCACATTAACTTGCTTAGATTCCTTCTCTCCCGTAAACTCTCATCAACCCAACAGCTACTGCTACTTCTGTAGTCTCTCCTGTTCACCATATTGATAATGATAAGCCATAACTTCCCTTCCAATTCAATAAAGTGCTCGGTCCTCACCAAATCTTTTTCTAAATTCCAGTAATTTGTTTTCTACAAAAACCCTTTTCTACCAGCAACACATTACACGGGGATTTACACACATATACAAGCATAAATACATTAACCCAGTAAATGCCAGAATGATTTCCTCCGAATTTGAGGCAAGAAACAAGCAAACCTGTAACAGCAGAAACAACTACACAAAATATATATGCAGGAGAAATAGTAGCTAAGTGAATATACAAAAAAAAAATTAAAAAAAAAACCCTAGAAAGTGAACAAAAATGAAACTTGTACGAATGTTCAATTGAATCAGGTACCTGAACGACGAAGGTGAAGGAGGGATCGTCGCATCCACCTGCAGGCTGGAGATCGGTGAGGTTCTCGAGCTCGGCCTTGATCATGAGCAAGTAGTTCACCATTTTCGCTCGCTGCGTCAAATCCAAGCTTCAACTGTGTGTGATTGGACTTGGACTGTGTTTCTGGGGAGGAAATGCTCTAGGTTTCGGTTCTTCTATCTGGACTGGACTGCGGGTCCGGGTCGGACTGTGAACCGCCCATATACCCAGTGGATGTGTACTATATTTTCATAAGGCCATGGTTAAGAAAATAAATAAATGTTTCAAATGTTTTTTTAAACTAACGTAAGCTTATAAGAAGAAATAGAGCCTCGCGGGCAAGGAAATGAGCTACCCCATTCGCATATTGTCAACAAGAACCGACTCCCCCACAACGGGATTATAAAGTGATTTATGGTCTATGTATTAGTATAACTCAAACTGAAAAATACACTGATATGTGATACTTTTGTTTTTTAAAAGGAAAAATTTTAAGTAATCCCTCTTAAATATAGTCGAGTTTCACTTAATCTCTCTTAACTTCAAAATCAAAAGTTTCACTTTACCATTTTCCGTTAACTACTTTGAAAATTCAGTTAACTTTTTGTGAAATGATGAAAACACCCATGTATTAAAAAATTTCTTATAAAAAAATAAAAATACATAAAATAATTTTTAAACATCATTTTTTATGTTTATAATTTTTTGTGAAAAGAAAAATTAATACTAAAATATATTTTTTATTCTTAATTTTTTAAAAAAAATAAGAAAACAAAAATCCAAAATTTTTTTTATTTATTTTTAATTTTTCTAACGCAAGAGTATTTTGGTCATTTCCCAAAAAGTTAACATAATTTTTAAAAAATTTAATCGTAAAGAATAAAGGAAAATATTTTCAAATTTAACAAACTCCACAAATTGATTTTGAATTTAAGAGGGATAACGTAAAACTCGGCTATAATTAAGAGGGATTATGTAAAAAATTTCCTTTTTAAAATTATTATAATTCAAATTGTTACCTATAGGTTGGTTAGTATAAATTATTATTAGATTGATCGGGCGGATAATGTTCACTCGTTTTATATTTGTACCACAATTGTGTTTTTTCTTTTGATCTAATCCCTTGTGTTGTGACTTCCTCTGTAACCAAAAAATTAAAACTTTAAAGTTTCTTTGCTTAAATCGAAAGATAAAGCTGCTAAAGGAAAACAGTAGGAGAAGAGTGAAAGAGCACGGTACTCAAAGTGGAATGTGTGTTGGTCCACGCTGCTAAATTCTATATTATTCATGTGGATTTGGTATCGGTATTGTGAAGTACACAGAAATTTTCAAAACCCATCTTTCATATTTTAACATTAATTTGCTAGGCTTTATTATTTCAAAAATTAACTAATATGTTGTGAGCTCTAAAGGAACACATCAATGTCGTGGAGAGAGATGGGATGTGATTTTCTGGTAGTGTTAAAAAAAACTAATATGTTGTCTTAACTAATTAATAGTTAAAAACACAAGTGAAGTTACTGAAATTTGATTATTCCCAAGAAAGATGAGATACTCTATACATTTAAATGTCCCTCACAAAATCTAATCACTCTCACCATAACATTACTACATGATTATCATCACCTTCACCTCGAACACTCTCTGGAAGGTTTCTTCTATTCAGAATCCGACTCCATCATATTGCCCATTGCCTTCAATCCTCGAGGTCTCTGCAAAAACGGAAAGAGGAAGTGTAAACTCTCTGATCAAAATCCAACATGACCCTTATTTCGGGTTTTATTATTGATAATACTTACCTTCTTGGAGACCTTCTTTTCTCTAACTTCGTACCGCTCCAATGTCAAATCACATAGCCAAGCCCCTGGGCTCACCAACTGTTTACCAAAACCATACAACACAATATAATCATTCTCCAACTAAACCAAAACTTAACTAATCATTGATTCTGATCTCTATTGCTTCATGCCGTCCCATTTGATAAAGCCAAACAACAACTATGCCAAGGAAAGATTCTTATTGTTGGTTGCTTCAACTTTAGTCTTTCTCTGATTCATTGCATTAGAATATTAAATTAAGATAGAGTTATTCATATTAAACAAAGATTATGCCATCTCAATTAAGACGCCACTATCATATAAGCAGACAAACATCATCCTTTGTTTTCTCAGCATAATCGCTTGAGCTGAAACAATCCATCATTTACAATCAATTACTCCACAAGCTCCCTATTATCCTAAAATGATGTCCCGAAATAAATATTCACTTTCTCCAAAAAAACAAACAATTGTACAATCGAACCAAATTACAAGATTGACTCCACAGGAATACTAATTTTTCTAAATGCTAATACTTATTATTGGTTTAATTCCAACCTAATTAAAAAAAGCTACGTTACTGACGTATTTTTGAATTCGCCATATTAAATATTTACCTATTTTAATAATTTCGATTAAATGGGGACCCCCTTTTAAGGAATATGTCTCTCGAAAGGGCGTAGAAATAAGAAAAAATCGAACCCCACACACAATTTTCTTCGTTTTACAATAAAGACTGGGTCACTCACACTCTGTCACATAGGCACAACCTTTCAGATATGGCGTGCACACTATCGATACAGAAACTGACACGTGTTCACACCCTTGTCACTTTAGATATTTACATTGGAATTTTTAGTTTTTTCTTTTTTTTCTTTTCTTCTAAAAAGGAAGCTCGGGATCACGTAAATCACGATGCACCCAACCCACCAAACAAAACTTGTATCTTATTTTGTTTAAGAAAGAAAAAAAAACTAATTGTGTTGAATAAATAAATATCTAAAGTCTAAACAAACCGATCCTTTAAAATCGTTCATCATAATTCACATACACCTGTTAGTTGGTCTATCTTGACTTTTTCCCCCAAATTGTTGTTGTATTATATACTTTTTGAAAATTGTTAAGATAATAATAGTAATAATAAAAGGAATTGAAGATGCAATAATTATAATTTATCATAGTAATGGAATTGAAGAGATGAGATGAGAGGGTTACATTGAGAGTGCGTTGAACGAATTTAGCTCGTTTCTTGGGTCTCTGAGGCAGCTTAGACCCTTTGATCGCCATGAAGTCCTCTTCCTTCTCCTTGTTCGTCAATCCTATCACGAA
>JAYMTP010001359.1:0-24543 GCA_036897365.1 Geranium brycei | reverse complement strand
ATCGAAACATGAACGAAGAAAGGCAGGAGAAAAACGCATATTCTATTGGCTAGTGATTGTGAGGCCCCAATTCTTGACTGGAGGAGACACCAAGGGACGAGTTCTGAAAGAGGGAGGAAGGGGCCCTTTACTTTACAACATTAAATAAGGGTGACTTAGTTCCGGGATAACTATCTCGACTTGCCAGGAAGAGGGAGAGCTACAAAGTGTCTCGACCGGGTATTGATTTATCGAGTGAGTTCATCGGCAAAGAGCGAAGCGACCTGGCTCGTCCTACAAGGCAAGGGCATAGGCAACGAGAGTATAGTATAGGAAAAGATCTTTGATAGGGCTCATCTCATAGGGCCAAGGATATTATCGTAGATAGAGAAAGAAAGCTCTGAGGGGCTAGGGGCGGATGTAGCCAAGTGGTTCAAGGCAGTGGATTGTGAATCCACCACGCGCGGGTTCAATCCCCGTCATTCGCCCATCAAAAAAGAAACCATTTGAGGTTTCAAAACACGCTAGATAAATAGAAAGGTTAGGGAAGAGAGAAGATAAAGTTCGAAAGCATCCTTTCTGTAAGTCATCTCGTTCAAAGGCATCCAAGCAAGAAATTGCTATCTGATTGAAAGATAGAAAGCATAGATTCGCGTCGCCTACTTCCTGAAAGCACAAATGGAATGGAGGATCACTCAGTCTATTTAGTCTTTAAGCGACCTAACTAATAAAGCTTAGGCTGATGAGTTCAAAAAAGAAAATGAACCAGCGGATGAATAGATAATATCCAAAGAAGCATAGGGAGACTCTTTAGCGGAGAAAGCACATGCAGGAGAAGCGCTGGTATAGTATATTTACAACATTCACAACGTCTTGCTTGCTATATCAAGAAAAAGCTCTTTCTTTCTCCAAACTGGAATAGGCAATAGCTTTAAAGGAAGCTTTCCAAGTCAGAAAAAAGGCTTACGCTACGCTCCTTAGGCTTACGCTCCTTCTAAGAGAAGCCGCTTACGCTCCTTAGTTAGACTTATTTACGATTGAACTATCCTATACCTTATATAAAGAGAGGTATTTATTTCTCGCCCATCGCTCTAGACTGAGAGGGCGAGTGAGGAAGGAAGAGGATGGGTCCCGTAGTCTGCCGGATAAGCCCGTGCTATGAGGCTGCTTTAAGAGAGCGAGAGAGCCATATGGAAAGGATGATCAGGGTCGGGAGTAGAATCAGTGGATTGATTTGGTATGGATGGATTGCTGAGAAAGGGTTCTCGTTTTCTAGCTTGCCGATGGAAATGAGGCTTCTTTCTCCCATTAGATCCATTTTCTAAGCATTTGATTCCTAAGACCCGGTAACTGGACTTAGATCCTATAGGTCTGCTAGGTCTCTTTATTGTTGCCATGAGGATACGGCAAAACTTACTAGACTAGAGATCTGGAATGAATACCGACTGATTTTTCCCTATTTCATTTACATTCAAATCCAATTCTTAGACTGACATTTGGAGCATTGGCGTATCCTCTTACCTTCGAATGTTCATAGTGGTAGAGAAATGCCAGGGTTCTCAGAGTTTCATTTGTTGGTAGAACACTCCATCAACTACTTCCTTAGACCTCTCAGCTAGGAACTACTCTTTTTCTTGAGCAGCTACCTTGTTCTAGCAAGCCTATCACCCTGAGTCTAAACTCTGTCCCTATTACCTTTGGGAATTCTATAATACTTCTCCTTTCATCCGCACCTCTTGCCTGTAGATCCTAGTGCTTCTACCAACTATAGCCCAGACCTTAGCCCAAAAAAGACCTTCCTTATGCTTTCTTATCCGGTGAGTCATGCTAATATAGCGACTGCACTTTCGCCAAGGCCCGGAGGCGCTTGGGCTTAAAAAGACCAAGGAATTTATCCAAAAGGCAACAACCAAGGCCCGAAGGCGCTTGGGCTTGTAAAGACCAAGGAAACTACTTCATTTTATCTCCAACCTCTCCCTATTCATTGCATTCGAGAAATAAATCCCTAACGTTGAGCATATAGTATGGATAACCTCCCCCTAACAGTCGAGAACTTCGTACCTTACCTTAGTTGATAACTTTCTCACTTCGTACCTCTCCCTCTCGCCTTGTTTGTTCTATCCTTCGACTTAGAAAAAGGCTTATCCCGATCCTAGGCTACCCGCAGTAACTTGAGGAAAACCATGAACGTTTCGTTCCCATATGCAATAGCTTATTCTAAATCGACATATCCAGGTCCCAACGACACTCTACCGCTGAGTTATATCCCTTCCCTATGTTGCAAATGTTGCAAATGTTGCAAAGTCAACTGGTTCCCTCAAAGTCAACTGGTTCCACTGGTTCCCTTCCCGAAGAGAGCCCGGCAGCCTTACTTAATTAAATAGGGGCTCAGGAAAACAGTCGAGTCATAACTATTAAGTCAAGTAAACAGGTTCCGAGAGCCCTTTCTTGCCTATGGTTGGTTCCCTTTCTTTCAAAGTCAAGTCGAATCAAAGGCGCAGGTTGATCTCTCTGGTTGAGGCTTCATTCATTAATCGCCGGTTGGCTTGGTCCTCAGGAAAATGATCACCATCATCAAGTGGGCCCTAGGATCTAAGGTAGGAGGGAATCAGGGGAAATCTCACAGTTGGTCTAGGGGTTGCGTGACTCATCCTATTAGGGCACCGTGTGTCCCAGGAGTGGGAAGTCTTCCTTGCACTGACCCTCTCAAATAAGGGGAACCATTTAACTGCCTAACTGACTCCTATAAATCCTCTCCTGCAGGGCGCTTACCCAAGTGTTTCAGGATTTGTGAAAACTGCTCAGAGAGTTGCTCTCCCTCGAGACTGTCCAAGATGGTTTGGTTGTCAGTTTGTGGAGTGGAAGGGGTCTCAATTTTCCTTATTTGGGGCCATGGTGCAATGCAGTAAATGAATGAGGTAATGCCGAGCTAACTTACTTAAATTGCAGGAAGTAATGTGAATAAAAAAGTCCTATGATGCACACAAGCAAGAATTCAAAAAGTGCTATGCCAAAGTTGCAAGTATGGGGAACTAGACAATGAGACAAAGCCAAGAGGGGAGTGCACTCTATCTGATAGTGATTTATAAATCCCGAACCAGAGAAAGAGGAAGAAGCAAAGCTCCATTAGGGATGCATATACTATCAAGAATCAGGAATCGCTTTTCTCTATACCGAGCCGGGTATGAACTCAAATAAAAAAGAATCTGACTCCGCACCTCGCTTCTTACCGACCATTCTTTTCTTTCCAGGACAGGCCTATCGAGAATAGAATTCTTTCTTCACTCGGAGTTATAGCTTTCTTATGACTTAAAGCATCTCTCAATCAAAAGAAATAACCCTTATTTAAGTTTAAGAGATTTTATAGTTCGAGTAACTTATGATGAATCTTCGGTAATAGTTCGCGAACCCTAAAAAGGATCTTAGCACACTCCCCTTTTGGGTTGGGGCTTGAGTTCCCCCAGGTCATTTATATCTTAATATAGTGTAGTCGTAGGGAGGGAGTGCTGACCAATCTACGGTACGAGGGTCGCGGCTAGCTGCCAGCGAAATGCAATCCGCCTGTGTTGTTCCTTTGACATATTCGTTCTTGTAAAAAGTATATAGCATATAACCACTTTTTAATCCAAAATACGGGGATTCGGTAACATCTAGTGATCACTTAACCACCGTCTATACGTAATTCCACTTTTTAATCAAAAAACACGGGTTTATGCAGTATAGCTATCATCATATTAGACAGGCCTAACTTGAGTAGTTCGGGCGGAGACTGACTTAATAGGCCTTACCCTCTAAGTATGTTCACTATGTTCACCACTACGCTCCTATTTTGCTTAAGTAAATCCTTAGTATAGGGTGTCCAGGGGGAGCTGCTGTAATTGCCATTAAGGAAGGGCCCTTTAGCACCACCGTAACGGAAGTCTCGTAGGATAACAATAGATGTGCGAACACTCACTTAAGGTATGAGCTCAATCAAGAGATTCCTTTCTTTCTAGCTACCTAAATCGGGACAATGGCAAACTAGTCTTTTAGCGGGCTGCGCTCTTCTTTCCGAGTAAGTAGCTAAGTAGATCTAGTCCCAGTTCTACACCATCCTCCGTCGCTGTCTGGAACGAGAATTCATTGTCATCCTCCCTAGCCGATTGCTCACTATCAACCACTTAATCCTTCTCAGACATCTTCTCCTCCTTGATAACCGGACTAACCACTTCAGGCTGCACAATAGAGATCGAGATAGCCTCGTAAGCGTGATTCTGAGTCTCGTGGTTGTGAGCGAGACCCAAGCAGGAGAAGCAAAGGTAGAAGGAGCAGAGAGGCAGCAGCACTTATTTCTCCGCTGCTATATCAAGATGATCTATAGCATCATAGATAGAGACAAAGGCAGCTTTCCTTCACGTAGTTCCACCAGCTTCAGTAACATCTCGATACCCGGGCTAGTAGATGCATACCAATATGACTAGTTAGGGCGATCCAGCGGGAGCGCTATATCTTACCTTTGCCTGTCTTCGCTGGTTCACGCACGGGTGGTTGGTTATGAATCACATCATCAAATGGGAATCAAGCGCTTCAACTGGTAAACTTGAGCTCTGGAACTAGCACTATGAGTGCCTCTGCTAGCTATGGCTCTTCAACCCTTGCCGCGCCGCTTTGTTGAAGTAAGTGGAAAGCGAATGCACAGCGCTTCTACTCACATGTCGGAACACATAAGTAATAACACAAGCGAAGACCAGAACAGGACAGACGCTTGTGCACACAAAATCTACATTTGCTTATCCACACTACCTTAGAGTAAGCTAATGCCTTAACTCCATTTCTTGGAACAAATCCAACGGACAAAGGAATAATGGCGGATATCGAGGGAATGAAAGAACATCGCTTCTAAGAACTAATGGCAACGTACACTTACTTATACAGAATGGGTAAGATACTTTTTCACAAATGCTGACAGCTGCGATGCATGCGTGCGTGAGCGGCCTCAGGACTCGGGTGATAATAGATAACAGGCCTACGCCCAGCAACGGAGAAACCAGTATAGGAGTAGTAAGGTACATTCGAAAGCCAGATGTTGAGATCAACCGCAACTACTGCTACCTTCGCTGGCATACTTCACACTGGAATCAGAACATGCGCTATAAACGTAATCTCATTGATCACGTTAGGCCAGCCAAGCGAGTATAAAAGAAGAAGAAAGAAAGGCCAGTCACTGAACACAAACCCAATCCCACCGGAGAACCCATGCATTCAATTAGAAAAAACCTTCCTGCTACTCCAAAAACTTCCATCTTTTTTTATATAAGAAAATGTGAGATCCTTGGAATGTTGAACACCAACCGAATATCAGAAATAAAAGTACAAGCAGAGTGGCAGAGACTCGAGCAGTGATCAACTCGTTATTTAACGCCAAGATTCACCAATCGCTTATTTCACAGCTTCTTCAACTTGAGTGAACGCATCGAAAAGAAAATCTCCTTTGCTTTGTTGAGGAAAGCCCGTCTCGGATCACTGAACTGGATGACTAAACTTTCTTTCGAGAAGACAGTTAAGTTCAAGCATCATCCGAATAAGACTTTTCTTACGAAATTCCTGTTCGCGCGATTGCGTTAGTGAGCTGGTGAGTTTGAGTCGTCTAGTTCTCTTTCTGTTAGTGGGACTTGCGCGTCCCATGGATCATGGCTTCTAGAGGGACCTGTGGCTTTCTTTCGTCAAGGTAAGCTTTCAGAAGAGAGTCTCCAACTCCGTTCCGGGGGGATGAAGCCCGTTCAACTGTAGCTTCCACTTTCTTTTCATGATTTGAGTTGAGTCTATCAGAAGAGGGTCTTTTTCTCGTTGTGCCGAACAACTTAAACTTAATGTTGTGCTTTCGTGTACCTAATTGTTGGTTCGCGTTCAGTGAACCGATCCAGCCCTTGTTTGAGCCAGTGGGTTGTGATTGAGCTTGGCAGATCTCGCACCGTAATGCAAGTGCTTATTTACGAAAGAGAGATTGTTGGTATGGCTGCTGCTACCAAAAGCACACTAAGTTAGTCACAGGTAAAAACCTATGAGCTCTACTATAGCTCTCCGACTCTATAAACTGAACTTGGCTTTCCCGCCGTTTAGCCCCTTTACCCCATCTTTCTTGCTTGCTATGAGCCTTACTGCTACTCAAAACGGTCTTTCTTTGCCGGTTGCCGAAGGCTTAAAACCGACAGAATGACCCGGTAACGTTGCACTCCATTGGCTGATTTAGCAGCAGTAGCATCCGTGGCTTTTTCGGACTGAAGGTTTCATTTTTTCTCCTAGGGCAGAAATCAACGGATAGAACCGAATAAAATCCAAGTCCAAAGGATGAGGCTGAAAGCTATAGAAGAGGGGCAGGACAATCTAATGGTACCGGTAGAGTCATAAATATATAGGTATATCGAAAGCTAGCTAGCTAGCTATATAAGGAAGCAATCGCGCGAACAGCAGAGCAAGCAGCGTTCCATTCGAGCAATTTGCTTTGGAATTTGGTGTTTTCCTTCCCTCCCCAACCCTCTTTCTTTTTCTGGCTGTTGAGTGGCGAAGCTCGAAAAGAGCTAAAAGAGCTAAAGGGCTTAGCCAACTCCAACTCTCGTTCAATCTTCCCGGACCCGGAAGAAGGGCTTTCCGCCCCACAAGACGTACGCTTCAAGACCCGCTTCGTACCAATCCTTTCTCTACTTTTGGGCGCTAACTCGCCTCAAGTGTGGAGCACGATCGGCATAAGGACTTCGGTTTACGGAACGTAGCTAAAGGTGCTGTCTTAAATAGAATTTCTTCTTTACTAAGTACCCCTTTTTTTTATCTTTAAGATTTTATTCAATGACCCTGCCGAGGGAAACCTCGCTTTCCACTAACACTAAGGACACTTACCTGACAACATAGATTGCGGGAAAGGCACTCCAGAGAGTCCTATTGAATGAAAGAGGAATGACTAGGCCAAGTCCCTTTTCCAGCAGTCTCTGTCCTTCCTTCTACCTTTTTTTTCTGTCGGTTTGAATACGATATTTATGAGGGTGCCTGCCGAAAAGAAAGCGTCAGAAAGCAGGGTGGTCAACTCCTACACTAGTTAGAAAAACCTTTCTCTAAACATGTTAGTCATCTGTTAAGGACGGCCATACATCTTCATTTAAAATGTACCAGAGGCAAGGCAGATAGCTACCATCATCATTATATATATGTCATTCCATAATAAGTAGCTGCCTTCCAAGCCAGAGGAAATCTAGGAAACGAGGGGGGATGAACGTAAGTTCGATCAACTATTCCCATTTTATTTTGACCAACTGTGTAGATATGACATCAAGCTCTATATTTAGCTATTAGCCTTCAGACTAGCACCATTCCTTGCTTCTTCTAAGGCTAAAATAAAAAAAGGGCTAATGTAGAAATGATTGAAAAAAGGACTAACCCCCCTTTCGGAATCTACTCGAACTGAAGCTTGGTAAACTTTTGTTAAGTTAAAGCTAAAACAAGATATAGAAGAGAATCTCACGGTTCTAGAACAGCAGCGGCTTACTAGCTGCTGAAAGCGGTTCCGGGTCACCACTTGGGCAACTGACTGATCAGGGTCTGTCTCTCCAATGAATGGTTCTGCTCCTGTATTTTTCCCTAGCTATTGTTGCTTATACTCGGGTCGATCGGCCATAACCACTTCCAGCAGGAATCGCTACAACCGACGTTCTCGGTAATCTAATCTAATGGAGGGGGAATCGTCGCCGGTGGGTCATTCGCTAGATCGAGAAAGCTGTTGTCCCTGGTTTAGGTAGCGAATAGCCCATACAATGGAAATGAGGCCGGGCAGGAAAACTATTATAGTATGTGCACGAGAACGGACAGCTATGAGCTCCTATCCGCACTAATGGATGAGGGCCTAAACCTTTCTAAGAGTACTTCCGCTTGAGGAAGATAGCCTTGGATTGACTCTCGGTCATGTAAGGTTTCCTCCTTCTTACGCATTCGTATATTTTAGAAGAAGCTCAGAGAGTGGAATTCCTCCTCTATACAAATGATGCTTATTCCCTCTCCCTTCGATCCGATCCTTTCTGAAACCCATGGTTTGGAAAAGAAACTTATTCTCTCTTCATTTCTTGCCTTTGAAGTTCGGATATTCCGATGAAAGCGGATTCTCTTTCCGTCCCTCGTCATCGAGAGGAAGAGTCGCTATCTATCTATCCATATACGTATCAACAAATGTGATTCCAGGGATCGGTCGATTGCCCCTCACCAGCAGCTAGTTTCCAGCTAACCTCTTTGCATAACCTCTTAATATCAAGTCTAAGTCGATGCCGAGACCAGGGTAGCAATGCTTTATTCATCTCTTCCCACATCTATTGAAAGCGGGAAGATAGAGCAGAACCGTAAGTAAACCGTAAGTTAGCGGTGCGAGAATACTATTAATCTTCTTTCTTTTTAGCTGCTGGAGATATCCTAGAAAGCATATCTAGCTATTGAAAGCTATGGGAAAGAGTAGTTCCCCAACTAGACTAGGAACTGGAACTGTAAGACCCAAAAGACTCTTTTCAAGCAATGGGGACTCTTCTCAAGCAATGGTAAGGAAGTTAGCTGGATATGAGCCAACTGGCAGACCTCTAGCTTCACTAGAAATAGAGTAAAGCAAGGGTAAACTACGTAGGAAAGAAAGCTTGCTTGGGACACATCGAAAACTGTCCATAGTAGTATACCTAACTAAGATCATAATAAAGTTAATAAGCATCCCTCGGGTACCATGGGTACTATCTACAAGGCCCAATAAGCCTGTCTATAACTTCAAATAGATGCCCATTAATATTAATGCTTTCCTGCGGAATCAGAGTATCCCTGTTCTACCCAGGGAAGAGTGGAAAATGCCTTCTACAGACACGGCTCCTAAGGCTTGTAGCCTCTTGTAGACAAAGAAACTTTCTCGTCTTGTATGAGCTAGGAGAGATTCCCAGAGAACAGGCTCTTACATTCAACTGAGGTCATCCTTTCTACATGATCAACTACCACACGTTCATCCATTCCACTATCCAGAAAGAATCAAACCTCAGCGCTTGCTGCGGAAAGAAGGAAAGTAGAACTTCCCTCTCCTCTTACGAGTGTATGTAATAACCTCTCCTCTTAGTCGAGCTTTAGCTTCCCTTAGAAATTCGATACCGAATTTGATTGCGCTTTCTCTCTTATGATATTTCGCCACCCCTTCTTTTCTTTTGCGTCCGTTTCATGCGCTTTTTTTCCCTTTCAGCGAGAGCTAGTAACTCACTTTCGTATTTTGAAATAAGAGTCCATCGGACGGCTTATAACGTAAAAGAAACTCTTTGCTCCGGCGACAAGGAAATGCGCGACCTTGCAATGAGGAGCTTCCCAATGTTAGTACATTAAAACTAAAGAATCAGGCTCTAAGTTAGGGTAACCAAGGGGATCCTCATTTAAAGGCTGTTTTATACTATGTTTTAGTGCCTTTAGGATAGTTCCATAGGTCAACATCAAGAAAGATAAAGGAACGGGATGGGATAGTCGCTTACAGAAGGGCAGAGAGATCTTATTCAATGCGATAGAAAGAAGAGAAGGCTTGACAAATGGTGCGAGAGCCTTTCCTTCGGAACCTTATCAGGAATATAGTACTCTATTTGGTCAAAGTTACTTTCCAGAAGAGACCAAGTCGTTTACTTCATATTTTTTACTCTTGTCACAAATTTGTTCTTTAACTGGCACTTGACTCGAAGCGCTTTCCATATCTAAACTAGTTACTGGCAAAGAAAGAGGGAATTGATTCACGATCCCCTTGCGCCCTACAACCCGAAAGTGACTCTCTATCAAACAAAGCACCTGCGGTGGGCTAAGCGCAAAGAGTCTTAGGGTCTCGATACTGGCTAACGGAAAAGGAACGGCAAAGAAGTAGTTGAGTTGTTCCCTCGGAACTGTACGCGTCGCTTTTCGAAACAAGAAGTGGTTTTCTCTAAGTCGCTCTGCGAAAACGGTTTTCTGTCTACGAGCGCCTGTCTGCCTTCACGAACGATAGTAACTCCGTAGTCCTCAACTCTCTTCTCCAACCAAAGCCGCCATCCAGATTCAATGAAGCGGAAAGAGTTTACTGAAGAGGCTTTCATCTACGGCTTCCCTAACTAGAAAGAAAGAGCGTATTGTTTAGAACCAGCTGAGAATAAATACGGGGGAAATGTGACTATGACTAGACCGGAACAAAAGGATTTTATAACTCTTCTAGTGGAGGAAGATTGCAACTCGAAAAAGGTGAATTTAATGGATAAGTTGTTAAAGATGATAGACTACCTTTGGAAAAAGGAACCTTTTTATCAAGTTCGAAACCCGCCAAGGATCTTCCTCTCAACAGTGCTTCTTGAGGCTCCACTCTCCGACACACGTAGCCATCCCTTCCCTCCGGATCATGGTGATATTCCGGAGAGTCACCGTTTATGCTGTTAATAATGTGAATCGGTACACGACTCTATAGTTTGGTCCTAATGGGAAAGGACAAGCATTAACAATTCGGAATCACAAGTTCCTATAGTAAACTCGGAATAGTGTCTGGATATTAGAGTCTACCCTAGTCGTGTTAGTGAACACATAAATAAGAGTTTCATCCATGAAACAAGAAAAGCGAGACAAGACAAAAAAGAAAGGAAGCTAACGAAAGACAGAGAGCTCAACCTACCTATGGTATGCAAACCAATAGATTGGACAAGTGCTTGCCAGCCTCCTGGTCAAAAACCTAGAACCCTGTCCTCAGAGTAAGGATAAAACTCATGAGGCGCTAACTTAAGATCCTTCGGTTTCATCTCAGACCTAATAAAATCCAAGATGATTCCTTTCAAGTATGGGTTTAAGGATTTCCCCCGCCCAAGCCAAAGATCAAATGGCAACAAGGTTTTGGTCCACATAGCGCCGACCTGACGAAAACGTCTAGGTGGCGACGTATAGAGTCGAGCCAACTGGCGATAACCAGCTCCGCCAAGGTGGAGAACCTCTTGACTGGATATTTCATATGGATTGCCATTAGCCCATACGGGTGGAAGTAGTTCAGAAGCCCGCGGATGGAGACAGGAGATAGATCCCGCCTACCACCCCGACCTCTGCTTATGAAAGAATAGAAAGCTTTGGGACTGATTCCTTCCCATAGGTGGATTTTCCCTGCTCCCGTATCTGCCTACTTTAGCCTGCCTTGCGCTTTCTCTCCTATTATACATATTCGGTTCGATTTCCCACATTCTAAAGATCCTGATCCAGATATCTTCGCTGACGCGTCACCGCTGAACTCCTCCTTAAGCTTCGCTAACGCTCAACCTCGCATCCTTAGGCTATCGAGCTTCGAAGGACTATATGAATAGGTCAGATTGCGAAAGCATAAGGGAATGTGACTCTCTTTCCACGGGCATTTTCTTACTCTTTCAATAATGTTATTCCCGGTAACCAAGGTGCCTACTCTTCCTAATGAGCCTGCTTATTTAGCATGGTCGGTCAATCAGGGGATACCCCAAAGGCTGTCTCCAGAGACCTCTCTGTTTAGATCCAACCCGACAAATGCTCTAGATCAAACGAAAAGGAGACCAGATAAGGAATCCCACATGAGGATGTTTTCAAATGCAATGGGCGATCTAAAATACTTTCATAAACTGCTTTCCCTTATTCTGTTATAGAATCAGATCAGGTTCCATCTTATATTGTATTAGTATGTCTGTTTTTCTTTTCTTTGCTGATTCCTCCCCCACTGATCGGAGTACGCCGATTACCCCCCGAACCGTACAAGATAGTTACCACCTATCATACGGCTTTCTAACTTCACTTCTTTTTCTGGTCGTTCCGCTCTGTCGATCGATGGTAGTAGAAGAGATCCCGAAATTTTTGACATAATGGTTCCTGCTTCCTACCCATAGTTAGCATGTATCTCCCCGGGTCATACTTGAGTATCACATCGTAGACCCCCACCCCAACTCTATCTTCCTTATCAGTGAACCGGAACATAGTGCATAGGTACTCTTCGATGCAGCGGGGACGGGACAACGTGACATACTACGATTACGTACAGAAGTGCTGCCCTTCGTCTCGGCAATATGGAACCTCTCAACAGCTCCCGTTGGGTCCTATCGGGATAGGTAGGCCCACCAAGCCTTTCCCCTCCATAAGACCCTCTTGATCTTTCCCGAGGGGGAGAAGAGAAGAAAGGATTCATTTGGTTCTTTCATGTGACCATAGGTGTGGCTTGTATCGAAAGGGTTTTCGTGCTATACACCACGTTGAGAAAGACCAACCTCCTATGTACCGTACTCTTTTTGAACCTCGAAAGGGGGTCCTCCTTATGATGCTACGGACGGCTGTCCGAAGTGCAAGGGGTAAACTCGGACTCGGATAGGATAGGATTGTGCTTCGGGTGTCATATTTTGTTACGTTCTACCGCTGTTACGCCAGAAGAAAAGGTTCCACACGAGCTCCCGTTCTGCGGCGTGGTGGCAGGACCGCTAGGGGAGTGGCTCCGGGTGTAGATAGGGTTCAATCTGCAGGGGTCATGCAAATACATAGGCCCCTTCCCTTCTCTTTGGGTGGTTTAGAAGGCGCTTTCCGATCTACGGTCCCTCGGAGCGAAGGGTTAGGCAGGTAGTATGGGCCCTCTGACTTCCAGCTATGTGCTGTGCGGCTCCCGCGAAGCGAATGAAGGGAAGCTCGAAGAGCTTACGCTGACTCTCAGCCTCTTTGATTGGTAGGCGGGCGGGCTAAGCCCCCTACTGAAGATTCTCAATTCATAAGGCAAATTGGATGTTGTCGTGACGCTTTGGTTAGGCCGACTACTATAGGCTAGCTACTTCTAGCTTCTATACTGGCCCTTCCACTTTGGTGTAGTTTTAGTTTGTATTGGTACTGAATGAACATATCAAACAAAGGCGAGCAGTATAAGCCCTTCTCCGGCCTGGGAAAAGCAGCGAACTCTAGAAGCTAGGGCTTTGTTCACCTTTGGACACGAACACTATTCCGGAAACCCGCCTTAGAGATTGAACTTCAACCCTTTTCACTACGGATTCTTATTCACTCTGCCAGACGTTGCCCGGACTGACTTGAGCATTATGATTATGGTTCATAACAACTCTATAAATTATATGACTTCCTCTAACCGCCTGACGGGATCAACAACCTTCCTGACTTTAGCTCTAGAACGAGGGCTGTCTTATGCTAGAACTTTACAATCTCTATCACTAGAACACAATCCTACAATGCTGTCTTCTTCCTATGAGAAATTACCTAGTTTGCCTATCTGCTCTTACAGTTGCCGGTGTTGGGGGGTCAGTAAATCAGTAACTGGTCTGGGTCTTATATCATCAACCGCTGCTGCTGGTAATCTTTTCCGCTCTTCATACTAATAGAATCCTAATGGTACGAATGGGATAGATTGGGATTGATCGACATCTGAGATTCATTTTTACAAGAATGCCACATCTGATCTTTATCCTTTATCTAAGAAGGGGGTTAGAGGCTTTTCTATAGCTTTCTAAGCCCTTTCTCTTAGCCAGGGCTAGTCTAGAGGATCTATAAGAATGTGGAAAGAGGATCGGATCGGCTCGTAGAGTGGCGTCTTTTATAAGACTCTCTCAGTGGAACTAAACAACAAGCTGCCTCAATGGACACAGGTTCCCCCAGCCTCGCTCTACACCTCGTTACGCTAATGCTTCACTCGCTCCTTAAAGAATCCCCGCTCCTCTACTCTAGTGCCTAGTGAGACTATCCAGCTACGGGCCTTCTTTTCCAATGAGTACTCTCCTCTCGTTTTCACTCGAGCAGCTACGCACCTGCTAAGAAATCAACATGCAGTTTCTCTAATTTAGGCATGGATAACCCTAAGACTTCACCGAAGAAAGAGTCATTTTCTTTTCTGCATTTTGTAGCCTGGAATGCCGATACGAGGAGATGCTATCAGAAGAGGTAACGGATAAGCAAGGAGATGTATTTGGAAGCTGTTCGTCAATGTCAATCATTATAGATAATTAAATGAGATATATGTAGCAGTTATTAATTAAACCTTAATAGCTTTTGCTTAAATGGCCAATCGAAGAGCCAAATTAGACTATTTTGTTTCAATTCATTCTTCCTTGAAACCCAACTAGCAGCTTGCTGTTATCAATCAAAAAATGATATTAAAATTTATTATTCGTAGCCGGCTCCTCTCTAAGCTTTGAGCAGCAACGGATTAAGGATAAGCTGCAAGAGCTAGGATTGACTTTCATTCATCATTACGATTCGAGTCGGGCAATGGAATGAAATAGGCTAGCTGGCCATTTTTTCCTCTGATCTACCTTAACCCTCTCTTCCGTTCTGTCTGATAGTCAGTCCCCGCGCTTCTTCTGGCTTCAGTCAGTATGGTTGCTTCCTTGTTTTTTTCTTTCGGTTAAAAAGATCCGTATGCCCCTGGCCTTCCTATTGGTTCACCAACCCGCCATTCAGTACCGTCCGCATCCGCTGTCACAGGTTTTGAACCCTTAGACGAGTCTCGCTTGGAGTAGTATTTATCTCCACTACTTGTCATGTCCATTTACTACTAGAATGCCTACTTGCAACAATGCCCGCATTAAACTTAGATTCTTCCCATTCTTTCGTCACCCCGGCCGCCAATCGTGCATTGCTATCCAGTCTCTGTCCTAATCCCTACTATCTGGCCAAAAGCCTATCATGAATATCCACATCTCCCTCCAGTCGGGAGAGGCAATGAGAATTGGTTAGCCGACATTGAATAAGTCAGGAAGAGAGGGCAGAAGAAGATAAACTGGCTTCTCCTGTGTATTTAGATAGAATACTAATATTCTTTATACGAGGAATTGTTACGGGTAGTAAAGCCCAGTGAAGCAGGCTTCAAAGCTTGCCAGAGGCTAGGCGGGTTGCCAATATTTTAGAGCTCGGCCTTGAGCCTTTACCTACCTAAATCAATTCCCTTGCGCCGGATCGATCCTTTCTCTTCCTCTTGTCTAGTTAGTGACTTCGCCTACCGCCCTTAATTAAGAGTTCGCAGGACCGGAAGTCAGAGCTCGAAAGTCAAAGTAAGCCTCAGGATCCTCAATTGTTAAGGGCAGCAAAGCATTTACAGCGCCTGGTTCTTACTCAGAGTTCAGTGACAACACAGTCCCTCCTAGATAGAAAGCTCCAAGTAAACCTACCAGAAAAAAAGGAGTAATATTCATCTCCCTCAAAGAGCTCATTAGTGGGTAACCCTGAAAGTAGAAAGGATGCAAAAACCTTATGTTAGAATGTCCCTATCGAGTTCCATAGCCCTTGATTAGGACAGCTTTGAAGCAACTCTTTTTGTTGGGCACGGTCTGAACTCATAAACCTCTTCTCCCATTTTCCTCTTATGCTGGCCGATCCGAAATGTCTGATGCGTTCTCACCTGCTGGCATCACCTCATCCTCTTTTGGAATAGGGTTTTGAACTCTTGTCCGGCTAAAGGCCTTTTGATCGGCTGAAGGTGTGCCTTTACTTTACTTAATTAAATAAGGGTGACGGCACTTTGTAGGGCATGAATCAGAATAGGCTCAGGAGCTAAGATGGCAATGTTCAAATAAGAGTGTGCCTAGCGTCTTTCGCTCTCTGTTATTAGAGGATAGGTAAAGAGCTCCGTCTAGGGCAGCAGGATAAAGATAAAGCTTTGTATAGCTAGTTCGTTTTTAAGCCTTTACAGCTCTTGCAAGCTAGGAAGTCAAATAGGCGAAGAGTGAGTTTGGGGTAATTTCTGTGTATATTAGTCCTTTCTATCTTTAGCTTTCCCAACTTTCTCTGTCGATACCAAGACGCTTTCTAACCTCTTGACTAAGGCCTTCTTTTAGTGCTAGTTCCCAGCGAGTGAGTAAGACTAGTCTTATCCTCAAGTTAGGGCAAGGATATATAGATTATATGCAGTAGAAGTTAGAAGTTGGAATAGCTCTTTCATTCTTTCCAATGGAACCCCGGGACTACTTTGATTTACCCTTTAGGTGCAATGGCTTTTCTGAGAGTTAGTTGCTATCAGTTTCCCACCCTCTCTCAAGGTCTCCCTTCACTCGACTCTATCTGAATCCCCCCGGTCAAAGGAATCAGACTGATTAGTGGAGGTGTGGGGAGGGAATGGGGAGAAGGCAGAATCGAATGTCCTTCCTTCTTTTGAGATAGATGTTACTACGCCCTTTCCCAGAGAATCTTTAAGGGCCCGGAAAATGGGAATCTGATGAGGAATCACCAATAGACGTACCTGAAGACGCAGTCTAACGCTCTAGAAAGCCCTGTAGGCTTGTTCGATCAGATTTAGAGTTCAGACCATGAGAAATCCACTCACTCCTTTTTACTCACAAGGGAATGGCCAAGCTGAGTCCACCAATAGGGAGTAGCTCGGGAAGAGGAAGGAATTCGAGTCAAGAGGTTATTATTATTAGGATCCATGCCTAGCTAAACGCAACGGAAAGGAAAAGAGCTCAACGAAAAGCAAAGATCTCTCGGGCAAGTGCTCTATCAAAGACGGATTCCCTGGAAGAACAGCAGGATTCGGGGTCAGCTCTCTCATCATAAAGAAGTGAAAATGAAGACTCGGACTCGGCTACCGGCTGCCAATGGGATAGCACCGGAGCTACTGCCATCCTCTTTCCTTCTCTATTCTTTCGTTCCGAGTGAACCCGAAATAGGCCATGGACTTGGATCTACCAAATGATAAGAATGCCTCTGAGATTGAATCATAAAGCACTTTGCCTCGGTTGTATGTAAACCCCCCCTCACCCCCACCCCTAAAGTGGTAAAGAAGGACTGGGTTTTCTTTCGTTCTGACAGGACAAACAAATAGGAAGGGATGGTTCTTTCATTGCATTGAAAAAATAGAAATGTCTCCTACGTTACCCCTAATATGTGGAAGTATTGACGTAATTTCATAGAGTCATTCGGTCTGAATGCTACATGAAGAACATAAGCCAGATGAAGGAAGAGGAAGACCTAGGATGTAGAAGAGCATAACATGAGTGATTCAGCCGATTTGGATTCCTATATATCCACTCATGTAGTACTTTATTTCATTTTACGATATATAAGATCCATCTGTATAGATATCATCATCTACACCCAGAAAGCCGTATGCTTTGGAAGAAGCTTGTACAGTTTGGGAAGAGGTTTTGATTGATCAAAAAGAAGAATCTACTTCAAAGGAAACTTGTCTAAAACTACCTATAGGTGGTAGAGGGCGAGTTCTTGATGTGAGATGGGTCCAGAAAAAGGGGGGTTCCAGTTATAATCCGGAAATGATTCGCGTATATATTTTACAGAAACGTGAAATCAAAGTGGGTGATAAAGTAGCTGGAAGACATGGAAATAAAGGTATCATTTCCAAAATTCTACCTAGACAAGATATGCCTTATTTGCAAGATGGAAGACCTGTTGATATGGTCTTCAACCCATTAGGAGTACCCTATAGAATGAATGTAGGACAGATATTTGAGTGCTCTCTCGGGTTAGCGGGAGGTCTACTAGATAGACATTATCGAATAGCACCTTTTGATGAGAGATATGAACAAGAGGCTTCGAGAAAACTAGTATTTTCTGAATTATATGAAGCCAGTAAGCAAACAGCAAATCCGTGGGTATTTGAACCCGAATATCCGGGAAAAAGTAGAATATTTGATGGAAGAACGGGAGATCCCTTTGAGCAGCCTGTTTTAATAGGAAAGCCTTATATCTTGAAATTAATTCATCAAGTTGATGATAAAATACATGGGCGTTCCAGTGGACATTATGCACTTGTTACCCAACAACCCCTTAGAGGAAGGGCCAAGCAAGGGGGACTTAGAGTTGGAGAAATGGAGGTTTGGGCTTTAGAAGGATTTGGTCTTTCTCATATTTTACAAGAAATGCTTACTTATAAATCGGATCATATTAGAGCTCGCCAGGAAGTGCTTGGTACTACAATCATTGGAGGAACAATACCTAAACCTGAAAATGCTCCAGAATCTTTTCGATTGCTCGTTCGAGAACTACGATCTTTGGCTCTGGAACTTAATCATTTCCTTGTATCTGAGAAGAACTTCCGGATTAATAGGAAGGAAGCTTAATCGGAATGAATCAGAATTTTTCTTCTATGATTGATCGGTATAAACATCAACAACTCCGAATTGGATCAGTTTCGCCTCAACAAATAAGTGCTTGGGCCAACAAAATCCTACCTAATGGAGAGATTGTTGGAGAAGTAACAAAACCCTATACTTTTCATTACAAAACCAATAAACCTGAAAAAGATGGATTGTTTTGTGAAAGAATTTTTGGGCCTATAAAAAGTGGAATTTGTGCTTGTGGAAATTATCGAGTAATCAGAAATGAAAAAGAAGACCACAAATTTTGTGAACAGTGCGGAGTCGAATTTGTTGATTCTCGGATACGAAGATATCAAATGGGCTACATCAAACTGGCATGCCCAGTAACTCATGTGTGGTATTTGAAACGTCTTCCTAGTTATATCGCAAATCTTTTAGATAAACCTCTTAAAGAATTAGAAGGCCTAGTATATTGCGATGTGTGATTTGATCGACTCAATTAAGGAAAGGCGTCGAGAGCGAAAGCTCTGATGTGAGGTAGTACCTCACGCTGAGGGGCGCGAATCATTTGTGATCCATTTGGGTCACACTTGGTCCGTAAACCGAGGTGCCGGCAAGTGGGAGGCATCCTCAGGGGTCTGACCGAAAGTGAATAGGATAGCAGGATAGGGAGAAAGGAAAAAGAAAGAGTAGGCCTAAGGAGCGCTATTCCTAGAAGCTATTCGCCTAAGGGGCCCTCTTCCTAGGGTGTGCTATTGTATTTCGATAGGTATCACATAGACCCTCATCAATACACCTGCCTTTTCCGGCTTCTGAGAAGATCAAGAGAATGAATTAGCGGGGAAAGGAGATGACTGAGTGCGCATATCCAGGAACTGAGCCAAGTCAACCGTCTTCCTCTTTGTTCCTTCGACATGTTGTTCCCCGAAGCATTGAAATAGCACAGTAAGCGGACCACCTACAGGGAAATCCTTAGACCACTATCAAGCCATGCCGGGCCACACCTTTTGGAAGAAGGAAGCGGAGAACCCGTCGGGCCCTGCTTCAAAACTAGAGGGAGATGGAAAAGGGAGCGCCTCGCTTATGCACGAACAATCCCTAAAGTGGTTGACAATGACAATCAGGACGGCCTTTACCTTTTTAGAAATCCCTTAGCGCAATGGCCAAATCGAGCAATCCTATTGTTATATGGGATACCGGCCCTCAGCTATCCTTTTGGCACAAGCAGATTACTATACAATATTCTATGTGACACACCTGACATAGATTAGATGGTAAATTCCCCTCTTCACTCTTGTATGCATTAGACTTTTTATTATTAGTTTTAGTTTAAGTATAGCGAAGGGACTACCAAAAGGTAAGCCCGAGCGTAAGGCCTTTAAGGCTTTGTAAAGGTTTATCCTTTTTTATCTGTCTCCTTAGCTTTGTCATTTTTGAAAAGTGCTTGCCTTGCCTCTTTCTGCCTTCCTCGTTCCCCTGGACCTTCCCCGCAGAGTGCTTCCTCAGGGCTCGAACCTGCTGCAATGCACCAACTCCTCATTGTTGGACCGAATGATACCTCTATAGAAGACATTTTTTTTACTTAATCTAATTGAACTACTCCTCACTTCGCAGACTTTCACGCTCACAAGGATTGGAACCGTAGACATTGGGTAGACCGACGTTCTAGCTAACAACTATATTATATTACACACGACTGTAAAGACGCGATAAAGTAAGCCACCCTGGATGGGAGGAAGGATAAGCCAGCACGTCAGATAAGATGATGAGGAATCCTTCGACTTACGGGCTGGAATGTGCCGCTACGAATTCCTTCCAACGAGCTCAAGGTCATACTGAGTTTCAACTACTAAGTAGGAACAATATAATCTTTACGTAAAGGCCACCCTACCCAACTTGTAGGCATTAAGATACGTTTCAGACGCGGATGATTATTATAAAAGATTCCCAACATATCATAAGATTCCCTTTCTTGAAAATCCTTTCTTTTCCAAACCCAGAAAACAGACGGAATTGTAGGATTCTTCCTTGGGGCAAATACCTTGATACAGACTTCTTCTGGTTGATCTATACCATACCCTATTCTCGTAAGATGATATACGCTAGCTCTCGGACTAGTCGTATTAATATTAAGCCACACCAGAAGGATTTACTTTTTAGGCATCCGCTTCGTTTTACCATACCCATACTCTGAGCACTTTACCAATCTATAACTTTGGATATCACATCAACTACTTCATACCTTGCTATTCCGAGCCGTGCCGTGCCGTAACAAACCATACCGTGTAGGGTGGAGTCCTCTCTCATTGAAGAAGGAGATGATGGGCTGTTTGTTACTCAACTCCTAAAGATGTTCAAACATCCGCTATTAGTGATACAGCATCTACTCTGATAACCAGCATGTGATCAGTAAACCGGTAAGAGGTAGTAGAATCCGACGGCTCTATCAAGGAAGAGAGAGCTCAACGATTTTGTTCGATTGACCTTTTTTGGGTGGACCAGGACGATGTCGACAAAGGCCAAACTGACTCGGTGCGAGGTCAGTAAAGCAAGGCTCATTTATCCATTTTCCAAGGCTGATGTCACTGATAGCTCTGGGTTCATTCTGATTGGCTACCAGAAGGATAAGAACGGCAGCTTTGACAGGAAGGCACCGTAATCTCCTATTCGACCTTGGCTGAATGAAAGAGAAATCGAGGATCAAGAAAAGATATCTTGAAGAGGTCTCAACTCCACTACAAGAAGATTGGTTGCTCTCTACTTCCGAGGACTACAAGACAGACTCTACTTTTTAGGAAAACAAGACAGAAAAACCTACCTTTACCTTGTTTCTCGTTTCATACTGATCTGACTCACTTCCGACTACAAGACAGAAAAAACCTTCCGGCAGACATCCTCATTCTCATCCTCTCTTCCTATACCATTACTTTCGGTTGAACTCCGTTTTTCCCTCTATCTACTAGTGAAAATGAATCGAACTTCAAGGAAGATTGATCACAGCTGAGTTTGAGCCCAGCACTTCTTCAATTTACTAAGATATCCAGTCTTCAATTCGTTGCTAAGGAGCCAACGGCCCTGAAGTAAGAAGTAAGCGGATTGGCTCTACCGGTTTGACTCGAGTAATAAATTCCTCTTCTAAGCACTCGAGATCTTAGAACCTCTTGGCACTCGAGAAAGATTTACCTCTTCCCGGCAGCCTTACTTAATTAAATAGGGAAAGAAATCCCAAGGTTTGTTTTGTTTGGTTGCTACTTATCTCGTATTTTAGAGAAGAGTCTATTAGCGTAGAAGAGTTACTAGTTACTACTTCGAGCGGGTCTCTATCTTCCCTCTTAGTTTCACTCGTTCGGTTAGAGGCCTTGCGTTAATAAACAAGGGTTCGGTAGACCTATAAACAAGGGATTGGATGCCCTAGGGTTATTCTTTTCCCTCGGGAATGAAATAGCTAATATGGGCTTAAATGAGGAAAGGCTAGGCCAAAGACAGTACAGTACCTCTTACGAGAAATCAATCCCTCTCTAAGAACTCTTCTAAGAAATCCCTCTCCTCTAAGAAGAGATATAAATAACCTCTCCTTTCAATCTCATTGTTCTGTCTTTCCTATCCAAGTGAGCAAGAAACCTAAGTCCTATCTGAGGTACATAGTGACTCGAGTCAAACTCAGAGGACTGCGTACTATAGGCAAGAAACCCATCCCATCCTATCTTAGCCTGCTCTCTTCCAATCAACTCTTCTGAGGGAGAGTCAACCTTCTGTCAGGGAATTCCTTGCCTGTTGGAAAGAAACCAAAGAGTAGGGTTTTAGAGGTTGCGTTTGCTTGGTCTTCTTAGTAGTGATTCTCGGCTAATGGTCTCTAGCTTTCCTTCTTATCTTATCTTTGGCAGTTGTTCCAAGGCATGAAATTTCAACGTCTGAAATCCAAAAGAAAGTGTCCGAGACAAACAATACTGGCTCATGAAGAAGAGAGTCATAAACGAAAGGCTTTGGGCGATGGAGACTCTCAGTTGAAGGAGCATGACTTGAAGCGCACATCAGGGGGTTCTTCTGATGAAATGTGGGATGTTACAGACCCGTCTTCCTTCCAATGCAGAAGATCAAGAAGTAAGTCTCTATCCCAACTGAGAATACCTCCGAGAACGCCCAGGAGATCTTAAGGTCACTGTGGAATGTCATTGGCGATATAGCTCGAGGGTTCACGCGCTGAATCCCCCGGATCAGTACAGCTACAAGAGCTGCATTCTCATTATACGCATTGCAAAACAATCAACTAGCTACATTTTCAAGAGTCACTCCTTAAATTACACAGAGCAAGGAACAAGACAAGAAGAGTGAGTCCTCAAGCTTACCAAGAAGAAAGAAGGATAGTATCACCTAATTTATTTAAGGCTCTGGATGTGACTTCGTTTCTCATTCTGTCAATTCAATCGCTTCTATTCTATAGCGAGGATGAGTGGATTCCTCTAGACTAGAAGATATTGGCTGTTGAACCTACTCTAGTCATTTGATTTTTAGAACATACCCATCTAACCCAAGTAAACCTTATCCTGGTCGGAAACTGTACATAGGATGAAAGGTCTACTTTTTCACTATACTATTCTAGATCTCAGGCTACGCTAAGTATAAGTAAGGAGACTGCGGGAGACCATATGTAGCGGTGGTTGAACCCCTTACCTTCGGAACTTACCTAAGAACTCCTTGCCTGCAGTACGAAGTCCTAAGAACTCCTTGCAGTACTCCCGTCCTCAGATATGAATGCCTGCTCCTCTTCGAGTCCTGAACCTCAGATATGAATGCTACTCTAAGATAGTCAAGCCGGAGCCCCTAAGATAGGACTTAGGTCAATCAGGTTCAGAGTACGGGATTTCTCGCCCTAAGGACCAAAGAAAAGCAAAGATTGTTTAGGGAGATGCGGTGGGATTTATTTCTAGTGTTTTTAAACCAAACCATGGGAAGAGGTACAAAACAAAGTGACCGGGTTATCTATATGACGGGAGAGGGTTTCTAAATGCGAAGAGCCTTGTTTGCTCGAAGAGGAATTAATATCATTTCAAATCCCTATTCTTATCGGGAACGAGAAAAACCTCAATATTACGACTCGAATAAGAAGTCCTATAGTTGACAACTCTTCTTTATATAGTAATTCGACCTATTGCTCCGCATCCTGGACTATAAAGAATCAAAAGGATTGAACTACCTACTCATTATTCGGAATCATAGAACACCAAAAGCTGTGGTATCTTATGGACCGTCTAATCCCTCACGACATAAGATTGAAAGATCCAAACCTTCTTCTTCGGAAACGAACGTGGCCAAAACATAGAAAGATCGTAGCCTTAGAGTCTACATAAGGTGCTTTCGAGTTCGAAGAGTTTTCTTTCACTTATAGGGAGCTATTCCAATTTCCCTCTAGGATGGGGAAGAAATAGAGAGCGTCCCCCAAATTATCATAAATAAAGAGATAAATCACTTCGCATAATAAGAATGCTCCAACTGCCGGGGATTCCAACTGGTATTATGTGATTCTTTCTTTTATATAGCATATCTATATATCCTTTTGAGAGATCGAGATGTGTTCCTAAGATTAAAACAAGCAACAGAATCTATTAATAGCATTCAAGGTGAAACATGACTCCTAGAGAGTTACCAAAATACGCAGTTCTCTTCCCCGAAATCACTCACCCTTACAACATTAAATAAAGGCAAAAGAAACTATCCTTTAAAAGCTCTATGTAACATCGCTTTCCTCTTAGAACCCTCAATAAGAGAAATCAATTCCTTTCGTTAGTTATCAGCATTTGAAACGGGCGATAAATCTATACCTTTTAGTCGAGCCCTCACTCTCGCATTTACCTTTCAATCCTTTCGTTTTCTTCTTTCTTTTCTTGGTTGGCAGGGTCAGGGCCTTTCTTTCTCGCTAGGCGAAGTCAAGCTTTCTTTCTACTAAGACCCCTCGTGTAAGGCCGTTAGCTCTGTTATTGCCTGTTAGCTTGTGCACGCCTCTATTTGTAGGAGCCAATTTCACGCAACCCCTTTCATATAATAAAATCACCCATGCCTCTCACACGTCATAAAAGCCTCTTCGTTTCACCCTTATTTAATTAAGTAAGGGCGAGTTCCTCTTCTAGAACTCTTTTCCCTTTGTTCCTCAAGGGAGAATTGGCTCTACCTCATAGGTAGAGGGTTCACTCGAGATATAAATAACCTCTCCTTTATAGTCGAGCACTGCGTTCCTCTTCGCTTCACTTGAGATATAAATAACCTATAAAAATGGGAAATGCCCTACCTTTGAGTGCGGTTTGAACTATTGATTTACTTAATTGGAAGTAACCGGTGACGAAATCGATCACTGATCCTTTAGCTAGCCCGCATGTCCAATCAGGAAACCCTCTGACCTCAACAGAAAACGGAAGAGTAACGACAGCAAGTGATTGAGTTCAGTAGTTCCTTGTATCAAATTATTGACTCTAGAGATATCGTAATATGGAGAAGACAAAAGTGTTTCAAGCACCGACAGAAGGGGAGGCGCCCCTTCTTTTCTTTCAAAGAGACA
>JAYMTP010001358.1:0-24545 GCA_036897365.1 Geranium brycei | reverse complement strand
AGTGAACGGGTTCGGGTGCGGGTTTGGCTAAACCCGACCCAAACCCGGCCCGTTGTCATTCTTAATCGTGAGCAGTAGGAGCAAGGTCTAGATGAGCCTTGGGTTTGAATTTTCGCCGCTTGCAGACATGCATGGAGTTAGGGGAGAAGTTCGAAACATGACAAGACCAAGATCGACGAGATTTTTTCCTCTTATTAGAGAAAATAAGAGTTGTAAGTGGAGCATGGAGATCCATCTCGGAAGCCTTCATAACGGGCTCCAAGATATCAGAATTAAATCTTTCATCAGGTCCATTCATCAGCCCATTAACCACCATCTGCCCACCACCAATATCCTCATAAGAACCATCATAGTTAGGCTCAAGAATGGGCTCATTATCAGAAGGCACTAAAGGAGATGATAGGTTTGGTAAACATTCCATTGAATGCGCGTGCGGAGAGTCAATCGAGGCGCCTGACTCGCCAACCGAGTCGTCGGTTCCGCGAGTAGAGGCACTCAAGTCGAAGTCAGAAAAATATTTAGATGTAATCATGTGCAAAACAATTAATTCTAAGTATAGTCAGGTGACGTTTTCCCTTAACTTTAATAAATAGTTTCATGTAAATTATAATATTATAATGTCACACACGTATATTATAAGTGAGCGGTTTTAAATACCCATAGTTTATTATCTAGACAACTTAGTGATTAAATCGGAATACTTTTTATTGTCTCTAAAAATTCAATTCATATTCAACTCAAAATCCATGAGCTGTGTCTATGAGATCCGATGCAGCTCAATTTTGCAGGTCAAGTATGGTTCCTTTTTGTTGTTAAAAACAATATGGTTCTGTTCAGTAACGCTCATTCCTAGTGAGATCTCAAAATGAGAACGACAAACTGTCAGCCAAAAAATAACATAATAAGGATCTCTAACGGTTGACATATATGAATAGTAAATGTAAAAATCACAATAATTTGTAAGTAGAAATGAAACAATAAATCTCCGAGTTCAAATTAAGCATTGAAGTTTTAATACTCAACTTCAAAAGGATATTTTCCCACCCGAGTTGATCTCGAAAAAACAAAGTCAAATTTAACTCGACTCGTCTAGTATTTACTATAAATACTGATTGAAAGTTAAGAATATATTTTCATTATATATATAGCAAATTATTAAATAAAATGGCTCGTGAAACTTGAAATATTATGCTTGAGGTGGCAAGTTTATTAAACAAGAGAAGAAATTTGGTGAGAACTTCTCCATCTCATAAAAATCATGAGATCCACTTCTCGTGAAAATCATGTGAACCAACGTGAAGAGGACACATGGCGCGACCGTAGGAATTTTTTTTCTTTCAATTTACACCTCTCTGTCACATGGCGCCCCCATATTCATTCTCATGGTTCTCACGTTTCTAATAGCTCTCAAAGGATGTATGCTTCCAATAAACAAAATCAACTTGAGTTCAAATTCAAACTGCAACCCACGGATTTGACCCAAACGGGTAGTGGGCCGGGCGGGACTGCGGCCCAGAAACGAACGGCCCTGGCTATGGCCGAGACGATGAGCACAGTATAGTGTGTGTAGTTGTGGAAATGGCAGCGAGAGTGAGTCTGAGTCCTTTCCTTGCAGTTTCTGTTCCTTTATGTTGCTCTTACTGTGATTCCTCAAGACCCATTTGCTCCTTCTCCAAGTACAGAGCTTGCGCAGCAAAAATGGCGACCAGTGAAACCCAGAACCAATCTTCTCCGAGCAACAAAATTAAGATCATCGACTCGCACCTACATGTCTGGGCGACTCCGGAGGAGGTAAATTTTGGTTCTATCTCTCTCTCCGAAGTTACAGCAACTGTTTGGTTCTGTATTTGTGTGCAATTGCAGATTTTTGGGTTAATGGTTGATTTTGGAAATTTGGGTTTTGAAGGCTGCTGGTAAATACCCTTATTTTCCTGGGCAAGAGCCATCTTTGATTGGGAATGTTGATTTCCTGCTACAGGTACCAACCCATTCATGTTTGTAGGTTTCATAAATGATGTTGTTGGTCATTTTGAAGTTGCATGGAGAGTGTTATGGTTCACATTATACAATTTCAATTCTGATCCTAATTTGGAAATCATCATAAAATTGTTAAAGTATCACAGTGT
This sequence comes from Geranium brycei, assembly GCA_036897365.1. Taxonomy (NCBI): domain Eukaryota; kingdom Viridiplantae; phylum Streptophyta; class Magnoliopsida; order Geraniales; family Geraniaceae; genus Geranium; species Geranium brycei. Next base: position 22,419 of record JAYMTP010001358.1, on the reverse strand, counting down.
CTTGCATGCTGCCTACATTAGTTCGAACATGCTTGTTTCAGACTTTTTCCATCTTCGTGTGCTTACACATCCAACGAAGCATACACGTCTCAAAGTCACTTTTATTTTGTACTTTTCAACGCATCCCAACGTTGTGTCTCATACAGTGATGTTGGTTTGATCTAATAGCAGTCATGTAGAATTTTCTTTTCAACTCTTATCACATGGACCCGGTGCACTTTGCCATTTCAACCAACCCACTTGAATTTTGTGGTTAACATTACCATCTAATTCTCCGTCTTGTTGAAAAATAAAACCTAAATAACCACATTAACTATTGCTCGGTATCTCTTGACCATCAAGTGTCATTGTATCTACATCCAGAGTTCGACGTCTACTGAGTTGTTGTATGTTGTATATAGTTCCATGAGGTAGCTCATAAAAATAGCTGTAATTTGTTTCTTGGTACGCATAATATTTGCTTTAATTCTGCTTCTGTAGTGTATGGAGGAAGCAGGGGTAGATGGTGCACTTATTGTGCAGCCCATCAATCACAAATTCGATCATTCTCTGGTGACAAGGTATGCAACCATTTGGCACGATGGTTTAAATTTTACATTAAACCATGAATCTTGTTTCTGTTCCTTATTAAATTTGGTTGTTAACGTCTAGAGACTAGAGCGGAGGAAAACCAAAGATCAGTGATACTTCATGTTTTTTGCTCTAAGACTTCAGATGCCACACTCCACCAAGAAATTAAGTTCCTTCGATTGTATTTCCCATAGACATATATTGGAGGGTCGCATAATTGATAGCACCCTAACATATTTGTACATAGGAGGTTTTCCTTGAATCTCCTTGCTTCCATTTCTCTCGTTTTCTACCATGTACTGTTATAAGAAGGAATTGCCTTGTGTCTGACTTGTGATAGTGTGCTGAAGAAGTACCCAACCAAATTTGTCGGTTGCTGCCTTGCAAACCCAGCAGAAGACGGGAGTGGCGTTAAAGATCTTGAACATCTTGTTTTAAAGGTATTGGAAAAACCTCACGCCATCATTAATAACTACCTATTTACTTGAAATATGGTTTTGATATGCATATAATTTGTTCTCGTGCTAGGATGGTTATCGGGCAGTTCGTTTCAATCCATATTTGTGGCCATCTGGTCAGCAGATGACAAATGAAGTTGGGAAGACTTTGTTCTCAAAGGCAGGTGAACTCGGAATACCAGTGGGTTTCATGTGTATGAAGGTATTGGTATTCTCTTTCCAACTCAAGAAGAAAGTGCTTTGTTAATCATACGATTATTAATTTGATATGATACAGTTACTTTACTCTATGGATATCCATCATCTATTCGTATAATTGCCCGGTTAGCAACTGGAGATGATCTCTTGACGTAATTGCTTAATTTCAAATTTTTCTCAGGGTCTCAATGTGCATATTTCAGAAATAGAGAAATTATGTTCGGAATTTCCTAAAACAAGTGTACTGCTCGATCATTTTGGTTTCTGCAAACCACCGACGTAAGATCTTATATGGGTTTTGGAGGAAATTTCTAATATTTTGATGGTTGAAGATACTATAATTATTCTCATGCTCCGTCATACAGAAATGAGGAGGAAAGTCTTGCCGTCTCCAATCTGTTGAAGCTATCCAGATTCCCACAGGTATGAAGTGTCCTGAATAGTTTTCGCTTTTCAGTGGTTGTTCCATGTACGAAAAGCTAATTAGTTCTTGGAATTGCTGTCATCCTAATAGATGACCATATCTAGATTTTAGTTCTCTTGGGAAGGCGATTTTCATGTTCTTAAAAATCTTGCTTACCCATCATTTCTTAAGTTTAGATTCAGGTCCATCCTATTATGACCATCAATTTATTAATACGAATTAGTCTGAGAAGTTCAATTTGACGAATTAGTGTTTGAAGTAACATATTTATTACGCAGGTACATGTGAAATTCAGTGCCCTATTCAGGGTATCAAGAGAGGCGTATCCGTACCAAGATTTAAGCCAACTCTTGTCCCAAGTTGTTTCGAGCTATGGGGCGAATCGTGTAATGTGGGGCAGGTAGTGTTGTGTTTTTTCTTTGTTTGATATGCAGTGCAAGTGTTATATTGGTGATATGGAGATGGATGTTATTGTTGTGGTTGCAGTGACTTCCCATTTGTAGTTCCAGAATGTGGGTATAAGGGAGCAAAAGAAGCAGTGTCTCATGTTGCAAATCAAGTGCCCTTATCATCTTCTGACTTACAACTGCTCATGGGCGGATCAATCATGCAACTCTTCCAGGCTCAATGGATTTCTTGAATTTGGTCTATTTTGAGTCACTGTATTTGGTGCATCATTCTATATCTATTTTACTTCTGTCTTGGTCTTCACAAAATCATCACACTTTGGTGTATGTACCCTCCAATTTATTTTAAATGACATATTCAACTGTAACTTTATAAGAGAACATTTATTATATCTAATTATGCTCATTTTATATTGAACTATTTTGTAACCTATTATTTAGTGCCTCGAGTTCATCCATCCAAACTAAATTATATTTTGTTGATAAAGATAATTAATAAATAAATACATACATACATACATAAAAATGTGTATACCATTTCGAGATCTACGGTTAGATGTTAAAGGAACATCATTTTTTAGATTTAGTAATTTGATTTGCTTCAATCTTCATGTTTGCTTGTCGCATGAATTATTCGTAAACAAAATCAGGCAAATTAGAACAAAATAAGTGAAGGATAATTATAACTAAGTACGCCAACTAAAATGATCTCCCGTTATATAAACTGAGTAGGGACAAAACGTCAGTAGATGAGCAGGACAAAACATGTTTAGTTAAGTGGACGTAACTATAATTATCCCAAACAATTATTATATGACTAAATCGAAAGCGCATAGTTGCAGAATGTAAATGCACTGCCACTGAACATGAAAACAGTATTTCAAAGGTTTTCCGTTAACTGAACTGAATGAAGGAATATATGTAAACTAATTTTGTAGCTATAATCCTTTTCAGTCTGTACATATGCTTTTATTTAGCCATTGACCCTCTACAATACATTGCTTCTCTCTAAAGCCAAAATATATGCAACCAAATCTGAAACTACACAGAAAAAGCTATACACAGAAACTGAAAATTAAGTGCTAATCATCTATTCTCTGTATCTCGCCCATCATGATCCGGTTGCTGGTCACTTTGAAGCCGAGCAAGGCCGGATCAATCTGTCTCCCTTTCTTTCCTTTCTTTTTCCCACTGCGCCCTCCTTGTGTATCTGATGTTTCAGACCCCTCTGGCAATGCATTCTTCTTTGAGTTGCTCTTCAGCATGTCTATAAACGACGTCTCTGAAACATCGGAGTCGCTATAAGATGCTGTCCTGCGGAAGCGCATGTCTTTCTTGCTAGATGCCCCGCCATCTGAGACTTGATTCGCAACTTGGTCTCGTCTTCCTGCTGCTCAAGAATTCACAATGTGAGTTTACCAACTACTAAAGTTGTGTGAAACCAAAAAATAAATCCAAACCACAGGTCGATGGTGCTCCTTCCCATGTCCCTCTTTTCAACAGTCATGAACAAAGAACTAAATTGTAGGTGTAGTGCTCGCTCTATACACTAACCAAACTGAACTCTGAATATAAAGGACTTACCATCAGGAGCACCACTGGATGAGTTCTTCCCTCTCACAGCTATAGCAGTATCAGAAGATAGCTCAGACAATCCTTCATGAGAAGACAAAGCTCGTGAGACTGGCGGGCGTCGCAGCATCATGTTTTCTTGTCCTTTTGATAGAATAACAGGCACCCTAAAACATGGGGAGTGAAAAATTGTCCATTGAGTGCACAGCTCATAAACCCAGCTACTCCTACATTTCAGAGGATATGAATATATTCAGAAGCTTACCGATCCCTAGGCATATCTTCTGTGGATGAGTTAGACGGTGCAATCTTATTGTAAAACCCTGTATTCCCACCTGGTAGCATATTAAAAACATCATTTTAGGACTACCGTCTGCCAAAAGAAGAAAATAAGTTGGCGAATAGCATTACCAAGTGATGAATGCCTGCTAAGAGGATCTATTGCAGCCTCTCTATTAGCCAACGATTGCCTATCTGAGCTATCTTCATCATCAACTGGCCTCTTTGTCAAGTGATCAATTTTCAGCATAGATTTCTTCCCATTCACCTCTGAAGGAAAGTCTTTGTTGATGGAGGACTTGCTGATGTCAGTCGTATTAGAAGTTGCGTAGATCATCTGGGTAGACTCAATGATGCCTCCTGACAAGTCAGATCTAGATGGAAACTTCACATTGCTTTCAAAACCACTTGCCTGATCCTTAGCTAAGGAGATCTGTGGTGGTTCAGATGAACTAGAACCGTACGAGCCTACAGCAAATGAGTTACTTAGACCAGCTTCTCGATCAGAAATATGACCAAAGGGGTGGTCTGAAGAGCTTGAGCCCGAATGTAGGTTTGATGGAGCCCTTCCCTCAAAGGGGGGCCCATTGATCAAATCCAATGATTCAGTAGGCTGATGAACAGATTTCTGATGCAGCAACTCCATCAACAACTGCTTTGACTTGTTATCATTGGATCCTTCTAACATCCATAAGCTTGGGTCATTGGAGATCGCATTCATTTCCGCATCCCTTTTCTGCTGCTCAGAGTTCATGTGCAGTTGTTGCATTCGAGATTCCATCCAGTCATGGGTAAGTTGCTCATTGTTCTCAGGCCACCTTCCATCGATTGCATCCAAGGATGGAGCATGAAACTGGTTAGAAACTAGAGGCTTGTAAGTATTTGGAGGGTGGTGGATGCCTGAAGAAAATGCTCCCGCTAGACCGTCAGATTGCAATCGTGCACTTGAATCCATATCTAAATCATGCATCCGAGCCATGCTTTTTGCAACATCAAGAGACCCACTAGGTGACATTGTCCAATCAAAAGGCAATGAACTAGGCTGATGATGCCCATGACGAATTCTTTCCTGTAAAGAATGGTTCCGCTCAAGGTGATTCAGCTGCTCGTTGTTAGATGGCCTCAGCTGTTGGTGATACATATCCAGCGGACCAAACGCTGACGAATGAGATCTGTGACCACTGGAATGCCCTTTGTGAAAAATATCTGCTTCATCAACAGGCCAGAGAGAACCTATATGCCTCTCTTCTTCAATATCATTTCGCTGCCTCATACCCATTGAAAGCTGCCTTGCCTGAAGCTGTTCTTGAAGAATTTGGTGCTCCAAGGGTCGCATTTGCCCATGCTGTGCCCGAGACATTAGCTCGAATATTTCCCTTTGATGCTCCTGTTGTGGTACTGCTACGTGACCAAACTTTGCTTGAATAAATTGCTCCAATGATTGATCACCGTGCCCTGGAGTGTGATGAGAACGCTGTTTCAGTTCATGTATAAGGTTTTGCTCTAATAAAACCTGATCTAGAGCATTGTTAGCTCTGATAGGATCAAGGCGTGATTGCCCAAGGGATGGGTCAAGCATTTGAGTATGTAGCAACTGCTCAAGAAGTGCCTGGTGAGCTTGAGATTGCTGTTGCTCTTGCAACAACTTTTGTTGTTGATGAAACTGCTGCTGTTGTTGCAACTGATACTGCTGGAGCTGGATCTCGAGCTTTTGCTGCTGTTGCTGTTGTAGTTGAAGCCTCAAAAAATGTTCTAGATCTGGTACAGGAAGCCCCCCCAGCTGCTGGTGGTGGATGTGATTCTGACTCAGAATATGTTCTGGAACGGGTTCATTCAAGCGTGTATGAGACAACATATTTCTTTGATGGGGTTGCTGATGCCGGGACATTAGCTGATCTGCTCTATCAAAATGGTTGGCTTCCAGTTCCATGCGCGATAATTGCCGGGCAGCCATGGCCTCTTCATACAAGTTGTTGTGTGTGGGAGTAGTTTTCCTGTATGCATCAGACCAAGGCTCTGGAACATGAACTTTATCACCCATACTACCAAACGGGGTATTCCTTCCTACACTAGAAGGAATGTTGGAAGATTGAGTGTGTTTCCTTTGATTGCCTTCAAGCTCAGACCAGAGCAGGCCGAAAGGATGAAGCTTGCTATCATTTTGAATTATCGCATGTTCTGTTAGACCGTCTGAGCCAAAGGGGAGACCAATAGGATTTGTAGAAGTATCATGAATGCTTCCAGAAGATCTTCCAATAGGATAACCACCACTTCCAGGTCTTCCAGGGAAGACAATCTCTGGGAAAAAGAAATAATTTAACCATTCAGACCACATTTGGTAAGTTAGTGTTGCTTCTGCAGTCAAAAAACATATTCTAGGAAATTTATGAAATAAATGAGTAATAATAATAAGAGAGTAAACCTTCATCATGTGCAACGAAATCGTTAAAACTTGAACCCTCAGATTTAGGCAGCTGCAGGGGCACTTCATGTCCATGATTTCTTAACTGATTATGCTGAGGCCCAGGGTTATTAAATTCGAACGTTGGGCGAAACAGGTCAGTCCTAGCAGACGAATTAGTAGCCTCCATGTTTCCCATCAAAATGCTTAACTGTTCTTGATTAGAGTTTGGATCACTGCTTTTAGCACACCCATCCCCCCCTTTCAGATGTGGCATTATCTCTCCTAAAGCAAGGAAAGGAGTTCCTTCCGAGGCATCAGCCAGGCGCACGGGCAAGTCTATTCCAAAAAAGCCTTGTTCAAACCATGATATAATGTCTACACCAAGAAATGGTCCCTGGATCTCCCCTTGAGGATCAAGATAGTATAAACTTAACTCCTCGGGAAGGAAACCGCCATTCAATTCTTTCCCGTTCAAAGAGACAATATTTCCATTCCTATCATACTCAGTGGAGGATGAAAAAAACAAACTGGAATCATCCATAAGCTCGGGTCTGAGGTCAAAGGAATTATCAGTATCAATAACATCAATCTGGGGATATGTGGTATGATTGTCCATCATTTGACGATTTTCACAGGCAATCTCATTAGCCCCGGAGATATCATTACTCATGGCAACTTTCTGGTTCAATCTATCTGATCCCAATATTGCAATTTTATCCTCTTCTTTATAGTCAACATCTGAAACAAAATACATTTAGCCTCAGCAAAGATCAACAAATTATTTTACATCTACAATGGTTTTACAGCACTGGTATTATTTCCATCACATTCATAAAACTAGGTGCTTAAGAAATAAATTGAACAGTAGAAATTAACTACAATTATTTGTGAGACATGATTACACAAGGACCACAAGTCTCACCTTGATATGCATCATCCTTTGTCTCTTCAGTGGAGATACCAAAAGATTCTTTGGTAATAAGTGAAGGCGATATACCTTGTTTTCCTTCAGTAGATTCAACATCAAAAACACCTATAGAAGGAATAAGGAATAGGTTAAAGGTTCAGAGACAATAAGGTGCAAAGAAATATCTGTAGATTGATTTGAGTTCAATTTACCCGTAACATTTTCGGTCAATCTGTCTTTCTTAGTTGAATTGTAAACAACACCACTACTTGTAATCTTTCCCTTCCATATCTCACTAAGGATACCCTGTTCGTATCACATGAAGCCAATTAGAGGTAACACATACACAACTAAGCCAGTTACTACTTCAAAATATGTACAAGAAAAATGCAAGTATAAGTGCTATGGTTGCCTGTCCATTACCTCTTCTTCTTCATCAGGAGCAAGAAAAGCCAATGGTTGTACCATGCATGTGTTTATTATAGGAGGTAACTCCTCCATCTCATGAGGTTTGTCACCAACTGAAGGTTCAAGCTTTTGTCTACGATATATGTCAAGAAGTTTCCCCCTCGGATAACAAAAAGTATCGGAGAATGAACTTGGTTTCCCAAGGACGTTGTCATTTTTCTCAAAATGAGCAGCACCAATTAGGCCCACAGGCGAAGACCTGCCAATACCATTAGCCCTTCCCCGTCCTACATTGAATCCTATATTTGCACCCTCCGCCTTCCCCCTCTCAAGTGCAAACCCAGGTGCAGCTCGATACGGAGTTGAACCCCCAGAATGACCCTCCAATCTGTGGCGTGGCCTCCATTTGTCACGTGACTCCAAATCACGTTCAGTTGTTGTGCGGTTGCTGCCCGCAAAAGATTGATTGTCTTGGTGAGTATCTTCCTTCTCCACATCACTTTTCTTCTCAGTTCGATATTCTTTCTCTTTGTCGTCAGGACCCCACCTGGATGACCATTTGTTATCACGCCGTGCTTCAAGCCCAGAGTTCCGAGTGTTAGCATCAGTCCACCTATCAGATGAAGGCACGACTCTATTATCATTTGCCTCTCTACCAGTTACACTGTCAACACGCCGATCTATTTTCCGGCGATCCCTTCGACTGCCAAGAAGACCAGTTTCTCTTTCCTCTTCACGCCAGCGGCGACTACTATCACTGTCAGTAACGTTCCTCCTCCAATCTTTCTTCTCCTCAGACGCATCCAAACGCCAAGCTTCCTTATCAGTACCATTTCCAAGAGAAGTAGAATTTGGAGGGCGTGTATCCTGCTAGTCAGAAAAAGTATGAGATAATTACATTAATTAATGAGAGGGTTGAGATGTAGATTACACTCATCCGGCCCATAATGAGTAATGGTGGAGTTGTTGCAGAAAATTGGACCAAACACAAAAGGTGCCATCAAGAAAATTTCTCTTCTATGTTTTCAAAGAGGAAATAAAGCAAACTATTCTTACAATATCCATTTAAGCTCTGCTCTAAATCAATGTTGTATTTTGATGAACCCAAAACTTTTAAATATCAAATCATGTCACTAGTACTGAAATAAGAACACCAAGACAACATTAAGAAAAAAAGATTCTGCTAGAACATTTGACTAGTAAGAAAACTTACAGTTACATAATTGCTGCATATTACAAAAACAATTAAATGCTACTATTATATTAATATAAATTTGAGCAATTTGATGCTAAATCTTATGATAAAATCCTTTTTCTGTTAACAACTACTTCTCCTATATGCATATTGCATCCATCACTGAACTTAAAGATCGGACACTAAAAGTATCTAATTAGTATCTATTCTCTGTGGGTAGCATGTTAGGGGAACAGGGCATTTCTACAAAATAGTAGAAATACATTTGGGGTGTCATAAGCCATATGTGCAGGTTACGTGTGAAACAATAACACTACAAAATGTATGTTTCGATAAACTAGAACCTACCATCTTGGCCTCCGTTGGTTTGGCATAAAGCCACTGGGGTGAAAGAGGTATGCTACCTTCTGATGCAAGGTGATCTGCAACAAATACCAATTCGATGGCAATAATTAACATACATAGAAGAAACAGTAAATACAATACATAACCTCACAATTTTTCACTCTATTCTGCAACCAAACCATAAATCAAAAATCAATAGTAATGAAGCTAACCTCTTGGCTCAACAAGTAATCCCGCCAGCCCCTTCTCCTCGTCATTTACTCCTGATTCCAGTCATGGAAACATGTAAGTTAGCAAATCATAATTGCTGAACAAAAAGCTCAAAAACTACATACAGAAATGGTGCAAAACAGATACATCTGCAATTTTAGAAATATTTGTGAGATTTACAATTTAGCACATGCAAAAGAGAGAGAGAAAAATCGCCGTGCTGGAATGAAAATAAAATCTCGATCTGATGTTTCCATGAATAAGAAAAAATCGGTGTTGACCGAGCGCAAAACAAACACTACAAAACTCGGACTCAAACATTTCAGATCACCGATCCACCAATCTCACATTTGCGACACAGCAATCAAATACGCCAAATTAACACATCAATACCGGCAAAACCAAAACCAAAATCAAGATGAATCGAATCAAATCTATCAAAAAGACGAAGAGCACAGAGGACGCGCGGCACCTTTGGGAGTCCGGGGACGATTGGTAGGGTGAGAGGAAAGGAGATCGTCGGGTAAATCGAACTTGCCGTCGGCCATGGCGAGGATTGATGGAGTGGTCGTGAGGAGATCGAGAAGCGAAAACACGGAGTGATTGAAGTGAGAAGAGGAATTGAGATCGAGTCGGAGAGAGAGAGAGTAACTAGGGTTTCGTGTTTGGATGTGAACAATTTTGTAAGTGCAGAGAGAGAGAGAGAGAGAGAGAGAGTGTCTGCAGAAAAAAGGGTGAGAGGAGGGTTTGGGTGGTAGCGAAAACAGGCTAATCAAATAATCTGGTAAATATGGATTTTTCGTGTTTTTTTTCTGAGATTGATCGCAACTTAATATCTGATTTGGGATTTCAGTAAAATAAAATAAATCAAATTTATCCTCTGTCACATGTATTTTCTTATTTTTGCCTGATAAAAAACGTTTTATTTACGCAATGTACCGAGAATGCAAAAGCTTGTTTTACGCAATGTACCGAGAATGCAAAAGCTTGTTTTACAAAAAGGTCCTCGACTTTTGTCATAATTTACAATCCGCTACTCAATTTCACACATTCTAGTTTCTTTCCCTTTCCTTTCAGTTTTTTCCTTTCAGTTTTTTTTAATCTCTTTTAAATGAAATAAACATTATCATTTGCATCCCTTATCATGATGTTTTTGCTGTTTGCAATGGTTAATTATTAAGTGACTCAGTTCACAATAATTAACTTTTTATTTATTGGATTGTTACTAACTTTGTTGAATTTTATGTAAAATGATAAAAAAAATGTCCCCAACTTTTAAAGAAATATAATGTCTTTAATTCCTCACATGACCCAAAGATCATAAATTCTTGTCCACATTAGGTGAAAGACAGTGCAACAAATAAGAAATTAGCCATTGTGAAAATAGCCACACGAAACAAAAACATCTAGTTAGGAATTTTTAATGTTAGTTCCAGGATTCGAACCCACAACCTCGCCACAGCGAGTGTGAGACTGATCCAAAGGTTCCAATCTTCAAATTAATCCATCCAGAAAAGAGTTTACAGTTTTCTATTCACAGAACCAAGTGTAGAATCCTCCCAAAAAGTATACATTGAAATTGTTCAGAGGATATTCATTCGGTTCGGGATCTTGATGCCAGCCCTTTTCAGAAGTTCACTCGAAGCTCGCTTCGCCATTGAAATAACATGTCCCTGTCAACAGTCACAATTTGCACAGTTACGAGTAGGCTATGGGAGAAGTTTTTTGGTAAGTGTTATCATATGATCTCTATAGCTGCAGGAATCGAGTATCGATCGATCACACCTCTAAATCACAGTAGATAGTATAGATTACAATAAGCTATACTGAGATTTACCTCATCCACGGTTGTGATCTTCTTATCTTTCATGATCCACTGGCCATTGCACATTACAGATACAATATTTTCGGTTCTCATGCAGTACACTAAGCTGGAAATGCTGTGCATTTAGGAAGGCAAAGTTATTTAGTATTATAAGGCCATTGAAGTCGCGGATATAATAGCTTCCATCTAAATGCTAAACAGCCAGCATAATGATGAATGGTGGCAAACAATTGATCATCAAATTCGAAGGTAGGTACGAATCAGGAAAAGGGAATGGGAATGTCTTCCTTATTACTACTTAAGATTGGATAATACGGTGCAAAATGCAATTGGGCCATAGAAGATTCTCGTGTTAGTCTAGGAGAGGCAATGAATGGCTACCCTTTTATTATATGATAAGGTCAGGTCACATGGCATGAAAAGTAAATTGACTTAAAAATGGATAAAAATATTCATGAGCATACATATCATATTTTAGGACGTGATTGTACCTGTCATGGAGAGGAACCATCGACCAAGTAGAAGGATTAACCACAACCATGTCAGCCTACAAATTACAAAGGCAGAAGTATTAGCTGGGTGGCGGAAAAGTAATCTTGCTTGAAAAGTGACCATCAAATAATATCATCCCATTATAAGTGAACTAATATCATTTTTTCAAATAGCGTATAATTTGTTAGTTGAGTGATTCTTTATATAACGCACGAGCATAGCTTCAGTTGAGAATGAAAAATGTGTGCTGCTTTGGTACACCCTACATGAATATTTTGCTCACGTTGTTCTCAATCAAATGCTCAGATTACTCAACTAACAGTCTTACCTTTTTTCCAACCTCAAGTGAACCTATTTCATTGTCCCAAAGTACTGATCTAGCACCATTTATCGTTGCCATTCTGAGAGCCACTTCAGCAGGAAGAGCTGTAGGATCTGTTGTTCCATTTGAATAAACTTCCCGCCCTTTGTTAATCAGAGAAGCAAGGTACATCTCATCAACTGCAAACATATAGAATGCATACATGAGTTGTCAGAACATGAATGCACATTTCAAGCATTAGTACGAAAGATGTTACTTCAGAACTTAATTGCTTGCACAGTTGCACTGGAATTACAGATGATGCATGTGAACTTCAGAAAAACTCAGGAACATCTTTTTACCAAACAATAGTCTTAGACCATCGTATTCCATTGAGTTGGAAATGTTGCTAAAACCATGTCAATAAAAAAATAGCTAGAACCAGGGAAAAATTGATTGCCATGGATGAGCAAGAGGATGGTCCACCAAGCATCAAAAAGGGAATGTTACGGTGCATTTTACCACACAAGCTAGCTCTTAACGTATTAACAAACAGGAACAAATTTGAGGAAGGTTGTCATAGATTTTAGAGTTCAAACAAACCAATGCTCATTCTATTATTTGACGGTGCCCCATCTGTTCCCAAGGATACACAAATGCCGGAACTAAGCATCTCCTTGATAGGTGCAAATCCAAGCATCCTCATTGCAGCAGCAGGACAGTGAGATACTTTCACCCCAGCCCTTGAAAGATAACCAATCTATAGAAAATATTGGACCATTAAAAGAGGATATAAGCACTTTCCAGATGTTATAAACACAAATAGTAACCCTAATGAAATCTGTTGCTGACTGGGTGGTAAGTTCTAAAAGTATGAATGTATGGTGAAATGATTCACTCCTAGAAGTCAACCAAACAACATGATATCAACATAGCTATTTTTTTTTTGCTCAGCGATTTGAAGATTTTATTGAGGATAACTAGCAAATGATCCCAAGAGGAGAACAAGAGCTAGAATTACATCAGGTAATAAATTACCAAGTACATGATTGAAAATTGAAAGAGAACATGAAAAAGAAACCAATGATGCTTTTACTCGAACCGGGCTTGGTTGAGTTGATGAACATGAGTCCATCAGTTTTGAGGCCCATAAGGGCAAAGCCCACGACGAGTGAAGCAGCCTCATTGAATCCAGTGCACATGGGGAAGCGAGATCAGCAACCCCCGAGGACTGGAACCCGAGGCGTCACCAGAGCCGCTCCAAAATCCGGCGAGGGGCAGCGAAGGGAGGCCAGCACCTCCAGCCATCGCCACACAGAAAGCACCTCCGGCGGGCCGCGGACACTTCGGCCAACACCGGCTGAGATCTTCGTCCCCAAGAAGCCACCGGAAGACGAAGCAAGCTCCACAGGACCGGATCGTCGTCGGAGCCACTCCAAACTCCGGCAAAGGAGCAGCGAAGGGAGGCCAACACCGCCAGGCAGCGCCACACCGAAGCATCCAGCCGAGACTGCAGAGCACCTCCAGCGAGCCGCGGGCGAGGAACAACGTTTCCGGCCAACACCGGCTGAGTTCTCCGGCGGACCCGCCGAGAGATAGTACGTCACCACCATGAAGCGCACCAGCAGCTCCGATTGAACCCCGCCACCGCAGAACCACCGTTCCGATTGCATGTTCATGAGCTCCATCGAAAACGACCCCGGAACCACCACATCTGGAAAAGAGTCAGATCTGGGTTGATTGAGAGGTTCAAAAGGAAGTTTTAGTTGAAGCCTGAGTTGAGAAGAGAGTGACACATCCACAGCCACCGAGCGCCCACCTATCTTCGCTCCTGAACACCTCCAAAACAGACCCGAGACCACCAGATCAAAGAAGTGGATCTGGATTGGTTGATGAGAGGTTCGGGGAGTAACGAAGGAGCAGAAGCAAGGAAAAGCGGGAGGTAGGTAGAGGGAGGGGTCGGGGAAGGAAGGGAGAAGAGAAAAGGGGGGAAGAAAGGGGGTCGCCGGCGCGCAGAGAGCAACGCCGGCGACCGGGGATCCAGAGACGGTTGTTATCAGATGGGTGACTCTTCGGTGACTCTCTTTTTATCAACATAGCTATTAATCTGCTTCAATGCCTAGTGCAAATAGAAAAGAATATCATTCCGAGAACCATGGAATAAATTTTAAGAAAAGCAACACAGAATTAACAGAAATAGGTCACCTCAGTGTTATTGACCCAAACTGTATGAGCAGCCAGTAAATTGTTTTGCAGGAAATCTATCTTCTCCAAGTATGCTACAGTTCCATGCTCCACTTTTCGGGTCTCCATGACAAGCTGATTCTCAAAGGGTATCTCTGAAACATGCTAAACTTCACAGAAATCAGGAAATTAGTTTCAAAAATCAACATTGTCTGTATGGCATCAAGTTCAATCTGGTTAGACTTAACAATAAGTTTTTACCAATTAAGAAATTGGAACCTAAATAAGATGGAAAAATAATCTAACTTTTCATTTTTCATGTCTTTGCATCAAGATGAATATCAAAATGAATTAGCATATGGGAATTTAATTCATTTTTAATAGCACCATACTCCTCATCCAGAAATCTGGCAAAAAAAGATACTGCTGCTGGAGATGAGTCATAAGATGAAAATTACACTTGGACATGACTAAGAACATATAGTTCAGATATTTAATGTGAAGTGCAAATTAAATGTGTAAGCATATTGTGTCTTGTAGTACTTTCAACTTGAAAAGAGAAACAGTCTAAACAGTAGGCATTTAGCATGGGTGAAGATTGACTAAAGATTATAAATCCTTAAAAATTGTTATATGTATATCTGCAATGAAGAAACAAAGCAAAACGGCAACAGAGAGTCTCTGTCTGGTACCATGTGAATGCCTGTTTTTAGTTCTTTTGCAATGTCCCTTGTCTCATGTAATAAGCGATCCGTTGAATTCATAATTTGCCTAATTCCAAACCAAACTCGAATCCGCCCATCTGCCGTGTTGTGATGCTTCTCATAAAGCTCCTTTTGAGACTGTGCCCTTAAAATCAAGAAATGGGCATCAGTAAACCAGTCAAGGGAATATGAAAACTTTAATAAAATGATGATAACCAGTCAAGATGAAACAAACTTCTAGACAAACTTACATCAATTGATTGGTAAAGAAAATGTTACTTAATTTCGAAAAACAAAGGAAATAGACAGACAAACTATAATCTGCTGAATAAATTTTCTCACTCCACCCATTACAAAATCATATCCAATGGTTACTTCTAAAATTCGAAATAGACTTAAACAAAACCACTTCTTCAAAACTGAAAGGTGAGAACTCTCAACTATACGATCATATCAGTTTCCTTTTCGAGATTGCTAACTACTTGTTTGTGAACTCAAAAGTTGAAAATGATATGAACTTCAACAGCAAAACAAACAAAATATTGAACATCAAAACCTACAATGCAAAATTACAAAATTTTGTGCAAAATCATACAATGCTCAACCTGAATACAATCATTAGTTGTCTGAGCAGCCCAAGTTGCTGGCAAGCCCTCACCACAATCCATAGTTGACTTCGCCAAGCAAGCGCGCAAGCCCAGCAACTCCACTGCCCTTGCCATTCCAGATACATGTTGCCCTCCTGCTTCAGCGAAGCAAGTCACCTGATTCAACAAAACCACAGCTCAATTGTACCAAATCACCAATTACACTTCCCAATCGATCAAAATAACCCTAAATCCCAAATCAACCCACCCAAACTTACACCAGAGTGAATGAGCTCCAGCCCACATAAAAGGGTGGAAATGTATGAATCTTCTTCGGTCATGTTGGATTCGTAAGGCCAAATCCGATCATGCAACCAAGTCATCAGATCAACATCGTCGGCTATGCCTCTACCTAGCTGCTGCGAGGTGTGGACGTGCGTGTTGATGAACCCTAACCAGTAATCACCACAAAATTATCAAACTAACACAAAATCTAAGCTAATTCGCTGCTGAAATGAAAGAATTAACTAGTAGTATATGCACCAGGGAGTAAGATTTGGCCATGGAGGTCGATAATTTGATCGGAGTTAGCTGAGAATTCACGGAGGATGTCAGAAGATTGACCCATGGCTTCGATTTTGTCTTCGTCGATGAATATCCCGCCATTTCTGAACACTCGATCTTCTCGGTCCACAGTGACGATCATGGCGTTGTGGAGTATGATCGTCGAGTTTCTCTTGGCCTCCATAGCTAAATGCTCTGTACTGTACTGCGCTGTGCCTCCACGGTTCTGAGTTCTGACCTCAGAGGTCCAGAGGAGGACGATAGGAAGAAGAAAGAGAGTGAAACGGCAAGTCGTACCAAACCTGTGTGTCGGGTGGAATAAAATCGACTTGTCGTGTTATTTGGCTAATTTGGTTCTTTTTTCTTAAATGATTAACCAAGCCTACCACTACCCCACAACCCCAACCCAGCCCAATCGCGTGAAACAAACCCACCATCCTAATCTACAACCCCACCCACAAACCCCACGGGGCATGGCCAGTCTCGAACCCTGGCCGAGGCCAGGGCTGAGGGGGACTGGACCACTTACGCCAGCGTCATCCCCGTTTAATTTGGTTCTTATTAGTTGAAGGAAAAATGACATTTTTGTACACCTAACTATACCACTTTTCCACTTTCATACCTTAATTATTATTATTTTCTTTTTCAGTACCCTAACTATCATTTTGGGACAACCTACTCCTGAAATACCAAAAATACCTAAACTACCTCTGAAATTGAAATTATAATGGAGCTCACTTAACTGCCAGAAAAAATGGAAGATGTGTGATCGAAAAAATGGAGCTCATCGCTGGAAAAAACGGAGCTTACTCACTCGCGGAGAAAATAGAAGAGGTGACCCCGAAAAAATGGAAGAGTTGAGTTCGAAAAAGGGAGCTCACTCTCGGAAAAAAATGGAGCTCACTCACTCACCGGAAAAAAATGGAGAAGGTGAGCTCGAAAAAATGGTGCTCACTCGTCAGAAAAAATGGAGTTCACTCACTCACCGAAAAAACGTAAGAGGTGAGTTCAAAAAAATGAACGTCACTCGCCGAAAGCGAGGTGGACGAGGGCAAGGTGACCGGAGTACGAGAGAGACCGAAAAAAAATGGAGAAGGTGAGCTCGAAAAAATGGTGCTCACCCGTCGAAAAAAATGGAGTTCACTTACTCACCGAAAAAAACGTAAGAGGTGAGCTCAAAAAAATGAACCTCAGTCGCTGAAAGCGAGGTGGACGAGGGCAAGGTGACCGGAGTACGAGAGAGAGAGAGAGAGAGAGAGAGAGAGAGGGGGAGAGATTGAAGAGGGTATAATGGTAATTTCAATTTCAGGGGTAGTTTAGGTATTTTTGGTATTTTAAGAGTTGGTTGTCCCAAAATGATAGTTAGGGTAGTGAAAAAGATAAAAATAATAATAATAATTAAGGTATGAAAGTGGAAAAGTGGTACAGTTAGGTGTACAAAAATGTTTTTTCCTTTAATTGAATGACTATTAATTTGAATAACTTCATATGCATATGGCTATTTAAAATATTGATACGTAAAATTAAATTATTTTTATGAATACTTAACTTAAAACCATTTAAAACTAATTTCTAAACGGAAAATAATAAATAATAATTGATATGTACCAGTTTAATAGTAGATTGTCATAGTTCGTATTGGAAACCATAATGTTTAATATTCAACCATCTTCTAAAACAATAGACGTTGTTGAATCCCTTTCTGTTAGACTATCTCTCTCTCCAACAAAAGGGTATTAGAGTGCCTTTTGCTTGTTTTTTATGTAATTCGAATGATAAGTCGTTGGAGCATCTTTTTCTAGAGTGTTATCGGTCTCAAGAGGTTTGAAGAATCGCAGGTTTGGTGTGATTGGGAAATCCCTCCTTTTGCATATGGCTAAACCAATGGCTAGTTGGCGATTTGATGTTAAATGGTGTCACCTGTTGATTCTTATGGCGAGTAATAAATGATATTGTCTGGAATGACAAGGTTTTTGATGCTCAGACAGTAGTGATCGAGGCTTCGACTTTATGTCTGAGTGGAAGCACATATAGGGTGTTGCTCACCCATATCAGATGATGAGGATCATAATGGCCGGAAGGAGACCACCTGCAGGGTCTCTTAAAATTAACACTAATGAAGTTTTATGCCATAATATGAGATATTATAGGCTGGAAATATTGGTGAGAGTTTTAAATGGTATGCGTGTTGTTGGCAAAAGGATTTGCGGGGATGGAGGTTGTCTATCGGCTTCGATTGAAGTCATGACAATTAGAGACACCTCTTTTTTCTCGTGAGATGGGCTGAGATATAATAATTGTGGAATCTATCTGGTTGTTGTTGTTGTGGTGGTGGTTGTTGGGGAGAACATGTGTCTTTACCAAGGAGAAGCCCACTCTCGACCCAAAAGACTAGTCTAGTGGGTCTAATGTCTATGCAATCTCTCTTTTCAGCTCAAACACTTCCAATGTGGGACTTTAGGCTCAAGTATAGATTTCAACAATCTCCCCCTCTACACTGAGCCCTCATTACATCGAGTCAGCTTCCCCCTAAGCATAAACCTGTCTTACCAGGTTTGACTCAAGCCCTCAGGGGCTTACTTCATTCTATATATACCCACCCCCATGAGGGTGCGATCATGGTTCCATGTGTTACCGGCCCGAGGAGAATTACCTAGCCCGCTTACCATGAGAGATCTACGAGAGCCTACCCTCTTATAGTTATACCACTTGTTGGGGAGAACATGAACCTTTACCACAGAGGAACACCATTATGAGGAGATTCATATACACATTATAGCTCACTCTTGACCTAAAAGTGAAGTCTAGTGGACCTTGAATCTAATGTGTATATAAGTTCTCTTTTCACCTCATACACTTCCAATGTGAGACATTGGCTCAAGTGTAGATTTCAACAATGGTTCTTTTTTTAACGTTTTAGTTAGTTTTATTAGTCGGCTAAGTGGGTTGCCCAAGTTACTCTGACTCTGAAAATTACTTTGATAGGGGTCTATATTTGTCGGGTTGGTTTAATTTCTTGCAAAACTTGTAACTTCTTAATGGAATTCTTAATTGGTTTTGAAACAAAAAATTTGTACTTGCATTGATGAATAACATATCAAACTGCTTCTAATCTTATTAAGCCTCCACTTGATTTAAAAAAAATTGTTCAATTTGAACTCAGTTCAAATTCAAGCGTATTTACATAGTTACGCTTCAACTTTACTCTAAAAAGGTAAACGAGATTAAGTTTGGCTCGATCCATTTAGTTTTGTTGTATGTATTTACTAAAAATTAGTATTAATATTTTAATTATTTTAAATAATAATATTTAATGGGTTAAGCTAGACTCTGGTGGAAACTCCGGTGGTCGGAGTATCAGACAGAGCAGGGTGGGGTGAAGGGCGTCGACGTCGGGGGAGGTTTGGGCTGAGGTGGAGCTAGTTTTCTCGGCCCGGTGTGGTCTAGGAGCTTCGAGGGGTTCAGATATGGTTTTTCCAGATCTGTTCTGGCTCGGGGTTAGATCCAATATTCAAAGGTCGGCGGTGGTGGTGGTGGTGAGTTTCAGGCGCGGGTGGGAGTTGGTTGGCTTGGTGGGTTGTAGTTCGTCGCACGGTGATGGATGGTTGGTCAAGGGGTTTAGCAACATGGGGGTAGTTTGGAGAAGAGGAGAGGCTCGCGTTTAGCTCGGCAGTGAGGAGGTCCAGATGGTGCTCTGTGGCGGTTCTCCGGCGTTCTGTTTGAAGAAACGTCTCGATTATGGCGAATCTTCGCCGCCGGCAAAGGGTTTTAGCCGACGGAGCTGTCTCACGTCTCAGTGACGCTGTCTCTCATGGTCTGGCTTTCCTGTGCTAGAACAGGTTGGATCGGGACAAGGCTGGTCTAACCAACACCATTTCTGATTGTGGTTTTTTGACTGACTTCCTTTTCCCGTTTGGGGTTTGTTTAGGATTTTATTCTCGTTGTTGTTCATTTCGTCCTCTCGGGCTTGTTTGGTTGTTTAGTGTTTGTGCTTAGTGTGTTTAGTGCGTTTAGAGATTAGTTGTCTGGTAGTTTCCCGTTGTGGAATGCCAGTAGTTACATCACTCGATCGAAACCATGTGAACCTGATATAATTGTGTAAGGAGCCGTAAAAACCCCGGGTGAGATAGACGGAATAGCAAGCCCCTTGTAATGTTTGTTTTGATGCTTGTATTACCTCTTGTAGAATTTGTATTGGTGCTCTTTGGGAGTTTATTGAATACATTGGTTTTATTTTAAAAATATGTAAGAGTAGAACAATTGACCAATCAAACTCAAACACCTCATTAAAAACTCCATCTGTCTACACCCCTAACAGTTAACACCAATCATGATCAGTTCAAAATAAAACTTATACCACTTTGGTTCTAACTCAAAATTTAATCATATTGCAAGTGCAGGTCAACTATCAAACCAATGAAGGATTTGGCGTCCCAATAATCAAACGAAGCTTAGAAAAGGCCGGCACTAGTGATAAACCTCCGCCAACCACCCTTTCGAGACATCAAAAGACTAAACAAAGACCACAATGGATAGACAAATACATGCCACCAGAAAAAAAAAATCTAACACAAACCACCAAATTCCGTGACGCCACCTTAACAATATTATTATACATCATAATCTAAGAAACAAATAACATCATTAATTGGACTCTCAAAATATTAACAGCTTCAATCTCACACTTTTAACAAACACTTGGTGAATTCGAGTTTTTATAGGTAAATAGAGAATGATGTAATTTTTCAAAAGGAACTGATTCAATAGAATCGGTTCATGGCGAGCGTGGGAGAGTGGGTGAGGACCCGATACGAGCTGGGGCTCCTGGCAATCCCGCACCCTCGCGGCCTCATCACCTCCCGGTCCCCGTCGTCCATCTCCACGAGAACCTTCCAGAACAAATCGACGTCGCACGGGAGCGAGAGCGGGCCGGCGGTGCAGTAGCCGTACTCCGACTCGGCCTCCTCCAGGAGCTTCTTGAACAGCGGGTGGTTGGCGTGCTCCGTCTTCACCGCGAACCTCCTCCTCTCCGGGCCCACGCACACCGCGAAACACCCCTCCGGCACACGCGCCGCCTTCTCCCCCACGCGCGGCCACGACCTGCTCTTCCTCATCACTTGAACTCCACGTGGGCTCGCGATCTTTTGACGGCCCAACGACTTGCACCTCTCCCACGTCTTCACTATCAACCCCTTCTTCGCCTTCCTCGCCTCCATTCAAAATTAAATCAATAACAATATAATAAAATCAACAAAAAAGAAAAAGGAAAAATCACGGTATTGGTTCGGAGAAATTAAGGTTGCCTCTCTGTGGTCTGATCAATATCAACCCCTGTCGTAGACCGTATAAATCATGACCTTAACTCTCGGGACCATTGTGTTGCTCATGATGATGTATCGGTTTCTAAAACAAGCATGAAATTAACCATAACAGAGAAAAAATAACACAAAATAAATGAAATAGAAGGAGAAAAGAGAGAGCGTCTTCTATGAATGAACAGAGAGGGACGAAACAGGCCTCACATATAAAAGGGCCATACGGTTCATTATTTAACGGAAATTATTAAATTAATGATATAGCTTACTTGGCAACTTCTAGTCATGCATCATGACGTTTTCTGTTTTTATGGGACTTTTAAATGACATCAATTTGGATTTAATAAACTGATGTTGCTTAAATATTTGATGTTTTATAAACACAATTGAAAAAATTATAGATTATTAGCGGTCACGATTTACCATCAATACGATTACTATGTGTAGTTCAAATATATATGTGTGTGTGTGGTGTGTTGTAAGCATGTTATGGGTTGCATTTATGATGTGTGTACAAGTGATTGCTTATTTTATTTTTTTTATCATGACTTACAATTCAAAATTTAATAATTGTTTTCATAAATTACAAGTGATTGCTTATTTTATTTTTTTTATCATGACTTACAATTCAAAATTTAATAATTGTTTTCATAAATTACAATCATTCATTTATTTGTGATTAGACGAGTCAAATATATCTCTAATTTGTTAACACTTTTGATTTGTGTAGTTCAAAATATATGGTGTGTTGTGGCATGTTACAATGGTTGTATATGTGATGTTAGGGGTGAGCAGAAATGTCCGGACAATCCGGCCCAACTCGTGAACTCAGACTAATCCGGACCAACTCGTCCATTCATAGTCCCAACCCGGAGTGACCCGGGCCGGAAACGGGAACAATATAAATATCACAGGCTGGGTTGCGGATATGAAGTGGGGTGTCCGGACTAACCCGGCCCAACCCAGCCTAATGAACTTAACTAACTAACTAAACACACACAACCCACACTAATTTTAAAATGGTCTTTTTACGTTTTTTAGCAAACAAGTTCGAAAAACACAATTTCTAT
>JAYMTP010001357.1:0-24557 GCA_036897365.1 Geranium brycei | reverse complement strand
ATTGACTTTCGATAAAAAACTAATGTTGTTGGGGTAAAATGAAACGTTAAACAAATTCATTGATTCATAAAATACTTAAAATCTTTCAGGAGGTACGTGGAGTTTTCGGTATTATTTAACCATCCATTTAAATCTTAAGATATATAAATAAAAAATTTTTTGGAACGAAGTACAAATAAACCCGTTTCAACGAAACGCACCGTTTTGAGACTGGTGTGGGCCGTTTGGCGGCTTAAATCTGAATCTAAAATGGAGTGACTCGACCAGACCAGTTTCGAAAAGCTTCTTCTTCGTCGTCGTCTTCACCAAATTCGCTACAGTGCTTCACTGCCTCAGGTCCCTCCGATTCTCTTATCCGAGCACCATCTCCGCTTTAGCGATTCACCAAACCCCGAAGGTAACGCTCCTGCTTCATATCTTCTCCGACCATTCACCAGTAACTTCTCTTCGATTTTCAATTTTCAATGTATTTGTTCTGATTCCAAGTGATTTAGCCGAAAATAGTTCTATACGAGGTGCGTGTGTTGAAGATCTATTTTGGATTCTGTGGATTGGTTGGTTTTGCACGAGAAATCTGTGATGTGTTTGATGCGAAGCTCATGAATTTCTTATTGTGACCTAGTTATTGTTGTTTAGGGCACGGTGAGTGTTATTGATACTGATTGGTGTGTTTGTTTGTAGAGAAAGAGATATGGATCCAGATGCGGTTAAGTCTACTCTGTCCAATTTAGCTTTTGGAAATGTCTTGGCAGCAGCTGCTCGTGATTATCAGAAGGTGTCGTCTCTGTGCTTTTGGTTGCTGTATTGTGATTTTTTGTTGTGTTCTTGATGATTTGATTTCAGTCTTTAATTGTTAGATGATAGTTGATGATACAAAAGCTCGGAGTTTTGGGTGTGGGCGTGTAGTGTATTGACGATTATTTTGATTACTTATTAACAAACAGAAAACTTAGAACATCCTGTTTTCTTAAAATGGGTGCCTCGAGTTGTATCTGAAGAAGTCTTGATTTCACACTTAACTGGTTCTGATGAGCTTAGGACATCTGTTGTTAGATTATATTTTCAGAAGGTCCATTGCCTGTAAATTAATTGCATCTACCTTCGAATGGTCGGTGCTGTCCTACATTTTCATTAGGACATCCAAGAAAATAAATGACGATTCTTGATGAATTTACGATTCTTGTTCAACCCACTGTTTTTTACTCTTTCACAACCCCTATGTGATATTGATTCTGAATAATTGGAAACATTTCCAACTTCTTAGCGAATTCTCCTCATTCGTGGAATACAATCTGCTTTAAATCTGCAGTGTACATGAATGATTCCAGTAAGCCTCTGTATGTCTTCTGTCTGCAGTTGCTGAGCTCTTTATTACTAATAATAATACTTCCCTTTTGAAGTTTTTCTTCTTTTGCCCATACTCACTTTTTAACTCTTCACAACTTAATGGTTCTCTTTTTCTACGACACATTTGCTCAAAACTGTCCTGACAATAGCAGTAGCCTTTTGAATTTTGTTTTATCATGGCAGTGTCAATTTTTCTGAGGTCAAACTTAGGCCATCTTCTGAGTTAGAAACTTTACTTGTCTGGCTGGGGCTACTGAAAGTGTAGCATACAGCAATGAATAAAAATCTCAACCAATTTCCCATCTTTTGATTGTGAAATTTAATGTTCATAGGTTACTCGCATAGGAACTAACATCTTGAGGGCAGTCGTGTGATTTATTCAATACCACACTACTAGAGCAACAAATTCTGATTTCGATTCACTGGCTGGGATTGACATGACTTTGACTATAGGTTGCTGATAAAAAGTTGAGTCTTGGGATCTTTATAAGCCCTTGTAAATTTTCATGCTTTCTCATTTTAACGGTTTGTGAATGACACGATTTCCTTTGGTTGAATAGAGGATACTGAGGGGCTGTTTAAATGGTAAATAATAGTATTGGTAGCTACATGCTTTTTCTCTAGATTCAAAACTACAAATCTGTCAATGTTTCAGTCGTGTAACAGCTTAGCCCTTTGTGCAAATTGTCTTCGATTTTCATGTATCCATTTGTTGACCTGACAGGAATTGGTTAACCAAAATAAGGTTCAGTCATCGAGTCATCAGGAGGTTGACCTTGATGAGTTGATGGATGTAAGTTTATAGTGCATCTATATAACATGCCGATATGCTTCATTTCAACTCAACCATTTCTATTCACATATATATACTTTCAACTGGACGATATCAGGATCCTGAGCTCGAAAAACTGCACGCAGATAGGATTGCTGCGCTTAAGGTCAGAAACTCGATAATTCTTATTTAATTGATACATGGATACGACCCTTACAACTTATCTACCATTCTCTTAATAGAAAGAAGCGGAGAAGAGACAGGCACTGAAGAGGCAAGGCCATGGAGAGTATAGGGAGGTGAGCGAGGGGGATTTCTTGGGTGAAGTCACCGGGAGTGAAAAAGTTATTTGCCACTTCTATCATCGTGAATTCTACCGGTGCAAGTAAGTAGATTTTTTTTCTTCCAATCGTCTATTTGCTTGTGTGCAAGTGCTGCGATGGTTATTTATCTCACGAGATTGCTTTAAGTTTTTGAATGAATGCATTTCGAAATTCATGTGGGGATGTACTGTTTAATATTCTTCATAGGATAATGGATAAGCATTTGAAGTCCCTTTCGTCGAGGCATCTCGATACAAAGTTCATCAAGCTCGACGCTGAGGTCAGTGCACGAGCTATTCTGTTCTTAGAAATCTATTGTACTTTACTCGGGATCTTATAATTTTGTTTTTCATTCATTTCAAAAGTACAACCTAGCAAATAACTTGAATTGCTGAATGGAAAAGTCATTGTTGAAAATGAAATGCAGAATGCCCCCTTCTTCGTTGGCAAATTAGGCGTCAAAACCTTGCCTTGTGTCATACTATTCAGGTCAGCCATTTCCATTGCTTTTTCATCGTCAAGTTGTTTACCATCATTTTCGGTATCTATATTTTGCTCATCTCTGTTCGGTGTACGATAAAATAAAAACAGTCCTCTTTCATCCTTACCTTTTATTGTTGCAAGGCCCTTTTGCAGTGTATTTCATTTTCTAGTAGTGTCATATATTTAGGCAGACACAATTTTTGTTTTCAGACAAGGAATTGCAACAGATAGGATTGTCGGGTTCCAAGATTTAGGAGGAAAGGACGATTTCACAACAAGGGCGCTCGAGGCTATACTAGTAAAGAAAGGTGACCTTTTCAATTTTCATATTCATAATTTATACATGAGAATCAAGTCTCTAAAGAAACCTCACCTCTTACAGATATAATCAAGGTGAAAAAGGAGAACGAAAAAGATGAAGACGATGAAAGTGCGCGAACGAGCGTGCGATCCTCCAAAAATTATGACTCTGATTCTGACTGAAAAGTTCGGACCTGCGTGTTTCTCTACCTCTGTACGCTTCAATGGTTTTGGTTTTCTGAGTTCATGTTTTCAGTCCAATTGTGGGGTGTGTAGTTTCTGTTATAGTTTAACAAATCCAGTTTGGTTATCTTGCAACCATGATGATTGCTACTACAGTACACTGAATTCTAAGTTTGTGGATTTTCATGAAAAATTGACGAGTCAAAGGTTGTGTTTTGTTGGCTTAGGATCAGGATCTTATTGCACTTGTAGCTGAATCAGTATAATTAAAGTTCACGTGATTGGTTTCATCTGGCTTCATTGATTTAACAGTAAATTTTAAAGAGCCAGTTTTAATATTTTCATTTTTAATGTAAACATGTATTTTTCGTCATGTTTAAAGAAAACACTCATTTTTCAACTAAAAGTTCACTAGATGTTTTTACAATTGTACCCAAATGAATTTGACAAAAAACTTTGTATTCTCGATTTGATTGGAATGGAATCTTCGGATAGAAATTCTCCCTTTGATTTTGTTAGATCGAAACTGAGATCACAGAACATGTCGTTAGAAATTAGAGGAATCGATGATAGGAGATTAGGGGTTGACATTTTGGATTCGAAACTGTTTGATGATTTTGTGTTTGTTTTGAATTTGAGAGAATCATTTAATTTTGGTTCGATTCTAGTTCTTAAAATTCATAATCATTAGTTAAACGGGTAAAAATTGTACCGATTCGTACTGCCACGTGTCCACCTCTCATTCTTATACGTATATTATTTATCTTTTATATTTATTTTGTTTGCAAACTTTTTATTTCGATTGGGTTGTATAATTAAATCTTAACATTCGGTGTTTTCGTTATTATTATTCTCATAATTGTAATTTTAAAGTTTTTGGCGATAAATCGAGTTTAAATTTGTCTAATTCGACTTATAAATCGAGCATAAATAGAAATTCAAAGACCAACTGATTATAATCAGATAGAATCGAGGAATTGAGTCGGAGAACCGCAACTGAATCTAGACCGTTTCCTTACGTAGGGATTCGATTTGAATATAGTTCTAATAATAACTGGGTAATTGGATGACCCGGTTCGGTCCGGTTTTAAAACCCCTAAAATCAAAGGAAATAAATAACGCGCCAAAATTGGAAGAGAGTTGGGACGTGTTAGGCGAAGACACGTAGTGGACAATCCTCACAAGATCACAAACTGAGTAGCCGAGTCCGAGTGAGCTCCTCGAGACCGAGTCAACTCGCTCGCCATGGACATGGCACCAACAACACACAATCCATTCCTCATTCGCTGTCTCTCTGACGGAGACGACGACGTGTGCACCACTCTGTCCTCTCCATTTTCGATGGGTCCTCAAAATTTTCAGGAGATTATGTCGCCGTTTTTATATTCGCGATCCGTTCCCTATTTCTCTCCCAATCCCTCCTCGAGTTCCGTCTCATCAGGTTTTTTTTTCTGGGTTTTCATCGATTTGGGTAAAATTGGTGATTTCTGTGTTTTTGGGGGTGAATTGGTGTTTTTGACTGCGATGTGTTTGTGGAAATGCCGATGTGAATTTGTGCAGGTGGATCTGGGCGTATTGATGTGAGTGTTTGAATTCTCTGTCCTTTTGGCTTCATCACCATTGTAGACAACATGTCTGGAGCTGATCAATCTCCAAAGACGGGTACAGGAAATACAAATACCCTTTTCGTTTGCATCAAAATTGTATCATTTTGATTGAATTATGGAAATGTGTGGATTGGAATGATCCGTGCGATTGTGAATCTGGGGTGCTATGGAATGTACAATCTCTTCTGTTAGCTAGAAGATAGGTTCGATAGGATCGTGTGTAGAAAAAGGAATGACTTGTTCAGGACCAGATCGATGGAGCTTTAACACATTTGGATCACACATTTACATGATAATTGAAAGCCCTACATTCAAAGTTACATACATTTTGCCATAAGAAAAGATGAGAAATTTACCTTCCGGGTTTTTGTGATGGGATGGTTAGATCTAATTAATTATTACTTGAAGGCCTCGGTAATGAAATTTACCTTCCTGGTTTCTGTTTCAGTTCTGTTACCATTTGTTCTGTTGCGTCAAAATTGCATCAATTTCATAGAATTATGGACGTCTATGGATTGGAATGCTTTGTGCAATTGTGAATATGGGATGCTATGGAATGTACCAAATCAATAAAGCTTTAACATGGGAATTACAAGAAAATTGAAAGCCATAGGAAAAATGAGAAATTTATTTTCCTGGTTACTGTTATGAGATGGTTTGGTCTAATTGATTCTTCTTTGCAGGCCTCGGTAATGAGACTCGAATGGGGTCGTTCAAGAAAAAGGCAGCCAGTTTCCGGCATTCTTTGACGAAAAGAAATAGGAGGAGCAGTAAAGTTATGTCTCTTGAAATCGACGATGTCCATGACGCCGAGGAAATGAAGGCAGTTGATGCTTTCCGTCAGGCACTTATATCGGAGGATTTGCTGCCTCCAAGACACGATGATTATCATATCATGCTCAGGTAATCACTACCTTCTCTTATTCCATCCACATGCAAGGTTTCAAATCTGCTACTTGGCTGCAATAACCTAAAACTTCTGAAGAATCATGTTGCTTAGGATATAAGTGTGGATATATGCACTGTCATTGATTTCTGATGTTCTATGTTATCACTTATCACTCTCTTTTTGCTGAATTCAATGGAACCAACACTAGATACATGCAGATACAAGTGGTATGGTTGCACTAGTTATGGTATCATGTAATAGTAAAACATTAAACATTGTGTTTAGCATGCCAAGAATGTTATGAAAACAAATAGCTTCAGTAAATTTTAAATCTTCTTGGAAATGATATTTAACTAGCCTGTAAATTTCCCCTTCGATAATACAGATTTTTGAAGGCCAGGAAGTTTGAACTCGACAAATCAAAGCAAATGTGGGCTGACATGATTCAGTGGAGGAATGAATTTGGTACTGACACTATTGTTGAGGTATTTCCATTATAGAAATTGGTGACCGAGATCTTGTTTTTGTTCATTCCATTCTCATTTTAAACCATAAAATGAACCCTTATTATCAAATCTCATCCCTGCTTATTATGCTCCTTGTTTAAGGAATTCGAATATAAAGAACTTGATGAAGTCTTGGAGTACTATCCCCAAGGGCATCACGGAGTTGACAAGGACGGCCGGCCTGTATACATAGAGAAACTGGGCAAAGTAGATCCTGCCAAGTTGATGCAAGTCACAGACATGGACCGCTACATAAAAAACCACGTTAAGGAGTTTGAAAGGACCTTTGACGTTAAGTTTCCAGCTTGCTCCATTGCAGCAAAGAGGCATATCGATCAAAGTACAACCATCCTGGATGTGCAAGGAGTGGTATGTGAAATAACAATACCTTCTCGGGAAAATTTACGCGAAGCTGTACTTTGTTGCAGTACTATTTATTAATTTTATTAATCATTATGGATTTTTCGAGGTTGCAAAATCTACAATGCAAGTATTGATTTAGAAAGTTTTTGCCTGACTAATATACTGAGAATGCATGCATCTTTTTCATTTTACCAAAGGATTACTGAATTTTGAATATGTAACAGGGATTTAAAAACTTCAACAAAACTGCAAGGGAACTTATTACTCGGATTCAGAAGATTGACGGTGACTATTACCCTGAGGTGCTACCTCTTCTCTGTTGTGTTAATTAGATGGTCACCATTTGACATTGTACTGTAAATAACTGAATCCTGATGCATAATTTGTTTTCTTCACTGCAGACCTTGAATAGCATGTTCATAATCAACGCAGGTTCTGGATTTAGAATGTTATGGAACACTGTCAAGTCTTTCCTTGACCCTAAAACCACAGCCAAGATCAATGTATGCATAAACTTACTTGTGATGAACCTTTCTATCTTAATTGAGGAGATGTAATTAATGTGTAACAGAAAACATTTACCAGGTTTTAGGTAACAAGTATGAAAGCAAGTTACTTGAGATAATTGATGAGAGGTGGGTTTTTTGAGTAAATTATTTCAGTTCACAGCTTACTTTATACTCTCTTTGCTTAAGATATTCATCCTGATGAAATATCCCTGTGTTTTTGGTTGAATTGTGATAGTGAACTGCCTGACTTCTTGGGAGGTACATGTACTTGTGCTGATCAAGGAGGTTGCATGCGCTCTGATAAGGGCCCTTGGAAAAATGAAGAGATACTAAAGGTTATTTATAAGTTATTACCCCCTTTAAGTTTCGTTTTCCTTTTATTCCCGATGACTTTTGATCATTACAAAAACATTCTCGACGTATTTCCTTTATCTGCTTTATATGCTTTTGCAGATGGTTCAAAATGGTGAACACAAATGTAAGCAAGCGAGTTCTCGTGGCCCTGACGATAAGACAATTATTGAGGAAGAGAAGAAGGTCTCTCCACCTTTTCTTGATTTTTTTGCTGTGATTTTATTCTCCTCTGGCTTGTGTAGTTATCATTTCTGTATGCTACTTGGTTTCCTTTTCTTGGTCAGTGGATGACTAAATATATAATCTGCTCAGGAAACCGATTCTTCCAATGCGGAGGCAGCTCCAAAAGCAGATGATGCACAATCTAACTCTACCTCCCCTCCAAAGGAGGCCCATGTACAGCATTCACAACCCTCTACTGTCTGTGAAGAAGTGAGTATGAATACTTTGATCAATCAGGAAGTCTAAATTCCGGTCTAGTAGGTAGAAAATGTTTGCCATGTAGTATGTATCAGCTAGATGACCAATTTGTCACCTTTGATAGTGAGTTTTTTTATACTGCTGGTGAGGCTAGAAGCAGAATTGGAATCCATTTATCGCGTGCTAGCTTTCTTAGTTAAGTTCACCAAGTTGCAGAAAATCTATGAATCTCACACTTCAGGAGCATTTTTACCTTGAGTGTCATCCATGCAATTTGGATACAAGATTCATACAACTAGAGGTGTGCATTATTCGATTATAACCGAATTAAATCAAATCCGAGTCATTGATTCGGTTGTTATAGTTATTTGATTAGGGTAGTTTGTTTATTATTTTTAATTTGATTTGATTAATTGGAAAAAAGAATAGTATATGCTATTTCATAATTATAATTATGTTTTAACATTTATGACAGCATCTAAAATTATGATATCAATCTAACATTTTTTAACCAAAACATGTCTAAGCAGAAATCCACTAATCAGACTCGTGACATCTAAACCATGTGCTAGATTTGGCTGGTTGTCATTTATAGTGTTGTAGATATGTTTTTTTTTGTGAAGATAACCTAAACATTTTATATGTTTGATTAGTTTGCATTTGTTTATGAATGGCAGCCTGGCGTACGAGCAGGCAGCAGTCAATCTTGCACGCAACAGAGCGTAGTTCCCATGGTTAGTAAATCGATGGATTGGCAAAACATGGTAGAGAATCAAAGTGTTGCCTTTTCTACAGGTAGAGAGCTCACTCATATTTACTTGTGTTGTGAACCATGAAGAATGCAGTTTGTTGGAATGCATTGATTTGATAAGTGACTATCAGTCTGCCATTTTCTTTTCTTTCATAGATTTTGCCTATCTTGATGAAGTTTTATTCAGGTTTGCAGAAAAGGAAAACTGGAATGAGTTGTCTAATACTGTCACTATATGATTGCATTGATGTATTATAATTGTTTCTAGAATTTATGTTATGACGAGAAAGATATTTGATACGGGAAACAAATAACATTAGAATTAAAGTAATAACAAGAACACCAAGAATTTACGTGGTTCGCTGACAATGTGTCGATTACGTCTACAAACAGAGGAGAATAGTCTTACTAGAGAGAAATGGTATACAATCACCTAGTTGCAAATCACATGATAGGTCATATTAGTGTAGTATTTATAACACTAAACTTTGCTAATCGGAAAAGAAAACATGAAACAATTTACTTCTGCATTACAACTTCCACTCTGTCAAATAGTTTGTGGTGACAAGTCTCTTGACAAACAAAAGATATTGTTGTGAGTGTCAGCTTTGTCAAACAGTTGGTCGTCACATGAATCGACAAACATATCATACTGTTGGGCATGGGGGCTCTCCGTGCCCCTTGGACCTACACTCGCTGTCTAGTCAGCAAGATCATAGTACTGACTAATCCCAATAGGTCATGATTCGATTCAAGGCATATCCAACAATTTATCATGAGAAGAAATGCCCTGAATTATCTAATAACATGATTTCATGTATGCAACTATGATTGCTTAGAATTTCCCCCCCTGCTCTCCTCTCTCTCTCAGCGTGTATATGAACATGATGAAGTTTGTCCAGTACTTGCTTTCTTGCAGCTGCAGGCGAGATGCCAGATGGGTTCAGCAACCAGATATTCACCGGTGTCATGGCCCTCGTTATGGGCATAGTCACCATGATCAAAGTGACTCGGAACATGCCCAGGAAGCTCACAGACTCCACCATTTACTCCAGTCCTGTTTACTGCGTCGATTCAGTGGTCAGAGACCCCGAACAAAGGAACCGCCTGCCTGAACCTGTCATCTCGAGCGCGGACTATTTCGCTGTCCTGAAACGTATGGCTGAATTGGAAGAGAGAGTGAATGTTTACGGCAAGAAACCTCAACCTATGCCGGCTGAGAAGGAGGAACTGCTGAATGATGCCATAAACCGAGCTGATAACTTGGAGCAAGAACTTAATGACACCAAGAAGGTACCGTGAATTTTTCTTGTTTCTTGAGTTTGCTTAGCATGTCATTATGATGATGATAAACTGCATAATTGTTTGTCTTCCAGTGGCAATGAAAATTTGAATGAAGTAGAAATAGAAGTATGAACTGTTACAACTTACAGATTAAGCAGAGAATTTCTTTTGTTTCCAGTTCCTTGAAAATTGCTCATTTTTTCCCAATTAAACAAGGCATGTTGAAATTGAACTCTGCATCACTAGCTGCCATGCCAAGCACATTGAGCTTGCATTTATGCTCACAGCCTGAAGATGACAGAAAAGTCAGGTTGCATGTTATATGCTTGTGATCAGTGTTCTAAAAGTTCTCAACTTGTCCGTTTAATCCTTCAAACCGATTTATTTTCTGATTAATCTTTGATAAATCCCCGATTAATCCTCAGAAGTCCCTCTCCGCCCAAATAGCGCCTTTTTTAGAACACGGCTTGTGATCCCAAATACTCAACTAAATTTTTGCCGCTTGCCCAACTGTCTAAGCACTAACCTGTGGCATGTGGGTCATTGTTCGAGTATCAGCACCGATATCTCTCTCTACCCACTCATGTTCTTAACAATGATTATAGATAGATAATTCTGATTATGACAGTTCAAAAATCACTTGTGAGATAGAGATAGGTCCGATTCTGATTCTTCTGCTCTATAAGAGTCTGATGTTAGAATATATGGTATGGTTCGTTCATCACCATCATTATCAGTGTCAGATTCTGAGTCGTAGGATTTTCACTATTCTTATTGCTAGAACAGTGTCCTCTGATAGTTCGTCATCGAGGCTGAATACAGACTCAACGTCTGCATCATCGATGTCTTCGATCTGCGAGACTCTTCCCATCATATTATCCCTTATGCTCCTATCTGGGCATTGCTTGGTATAATGGCCTGAAATTGTTATCTAGAGTGTCTCTATAGTCTATAGTGACAGGGTTGAATTGCTCTATTGTCTTGTGCAGGCATTGGAGGAGGCAGTGTCAAAGCAGGAGGAGCTTCTGGCTTACATAGACAAGAAAAAGAAGAAGAAGAAGTTGTTTGCCTGGTAAATGTGTTTCTTTTGGGAACTGTTCATTTTCTTGCTGCAATCCAAGTACACTAATAACTTATTAGCCCATGTATCAATTAATCCTCCATTAGAAGTTTTGATCTGATATAAAATTGTGTAATTAAGCCAAAATATGCTTGGCATGCCACTGTATAATCATTTATACTCGAGTTGAATAAAGCTTTAATTTTGACATCTCTTTGAACTACAATCATTGGCCTGGTAAAGATTGTGCTTATGATCAACAAAATGAAAATTTTGGGACTATAGAGACTGTACAATGATTGTGCATTTGAGACCAACTGACGATGATGACAACGAGACAGGTTGACGATGGTTTTGGGATCTCAGGCCTACTCTGATCGTATCGTAAATATTATTGAATTTCTTTTGAGTACATGTTATTTTGCATTCTTATTAGAAATGATAATAGACTGATTTTGTGATCCCGGCTCTATCTCAGTTGGGTAAAATACATGTCACCACTAGTACCGCAGACATTATATCGTAGCGGACTTACATAAATATTATAGTCGAGCATAATTAATATTTGCCCAACTCGCGCATTTCAGTCATATACGCACAATCATAGCCGACGCATGGTATTCCCGACATACCATACCCAACATATAGTATGTCGGATACTCATAGCCGGCCCACCTGGGGATTATACCCACTTATTGAGTCTGGATTTGGGTCTCTAAAATAAAGAACCGATTAAGTTGATTCGGTCCAATTTTGACCGGTTCGGTCCAATTCTAATCAATTCGGTCCGATTCCAGAACCGTGCCCAGCCTTACCCCAACCGGTGCACCGGGTTGAATCCAGAAGCTATATCCATAATGATTAATGACCAACAATTCAAGCATTATCGGAAATGTCACGTGTAACTCCCAGCACCTCCCACGTGTACACACACCGCCACGTGGCATTCCCGTTACACCTAGCGACACATCGCCACGTGGAATATACACACACTCGCCAACATTATTATATAAATGACCCAACTGATAAAAAAATCATAATCACACAAAAGAGACAATATGGATCATTTCCAGAACCAGTCCGACGGAAACCCGATCCGAACCGGCGGCGCCACCTTCGGTACGACCAGTGGACTCGCAGGCACTGGATTGCACCACGGAGGAGGGCTCGGCACTCTCCGTCGCTCCAACAGCTCTTCAAGCTCTAGCTCCGTAAGTTTTTTTTTAAAAAAAATAAATTTTCCGTATTATTTTATATATTTTAATTAATAAATATGTATGAGTTAATATTAATTAATTAATTTAATTTAGTCGGAGGATGATGGACACGGAGGGAGGAGAAATAAGGGGCTGAAGCAAAAGATTAAGGAGAAGCTGCGTGGTGGGCACAGGGCCGACCAACCGGGCCTCCAGCATAGCGAAGGGAAGGACCTATATGCTGGAGGCCCAGTTACTACTCCTGTTGGAGGTTACGGGGCTTGTGAGCACCACCAAAGGAAGAAGGGGATCTTGGGCAAGATCAAGGACAAGCTTCCTGGAAACCATTGATTGTGTTAATCATTTTTCTTCATGCTTTACTTTGTTTTCATGTTAATTTATTTATGTTAAATGTGTTTTTTTTGTATGTTATATTATGTTTATTTTACTATAGTTGTAATTATGAATAAAATGATATTTATTTAACTTTATTCGTTTTTGGCGGAGTGGATGGACAATTTTTAATTTATGGGTTTTAAGCTCGAAACGAATGAAATTACTTATATAAAACCTATATTTAAAGAGATTAAAACTATAAACTTACATTTAAAGAGATTGTAAGAAATCCTAAAATACAATAGAATTTGAATAGATCTTACATAATATAATTTAACACCCTAACCGGTTTATGCATATCTTTTAGTTTTAGTTTGTTTTAGCCTTACCCTTACAAGGCTCAAAAACTGCCAACTCAATCCACACACCATCTTAAACCTAATTTTCTCGTGAGAAAGTGAATTAACTAATCTCTTGAGAAAGTGAATCAACTAATCTTCTCGCGAGAAAGTAAATTAGCTCAAACCCTAACTACACGAGAAAGTGAATTAATTAATCTTCTCGCGAGAAAGTAAATTAGCTCAAACCCTAACTACTAGTTAGGTAGAGCTTCTTTTACTTTGTCAAATACGCTCTCTGTAAATTTTGTAAATTTTATAGATATTAATAAAAAATCTAAATTCAGTTTATTATACAGCTAATAGTGATTAAATTGTATATTAAAACTCTTGAATTTTTGTTCCAATCACTTAGAATTCTCACAGCATTAATGAAAAAATTGGGTATATTTGTCCCTCAAGTCCTGATGGGTCAAAAGAATATCATCATATGGGCTCATAAACCAATGGGCTCCTATTAAAGCATGCGGTCCAGGCCCAATAGGCCTCAATCTCCACAGAAGGGTAGAATGGTAAATACACCTACAAAAGCCTTCTTCTTCGTAGGGTTTATGCATCTGCGACTCGGGTCCGACTCGGTAACCATCAGATCAGTTCAGCTTCTTCTCGGCCATGAAAGTGCACAGCACAGCCCTTCGTCTTCTTCACAGTCTCTTCTGGTGAACAAATCTCAACGCACCATCAACACGATTCACGCTCCGATCGAAAACAAAAATGAGGAGCTTCCGATCCATTTCCTCGCATTTCACACGCATCTACCGATCTTCCTCCACTCAAAACCCTAATCGACGACTCTTCGTCTCCAATTTCACCTCCTCCGCGCAGGAACCGAGGCCAGCACCACCGACCGAGAAGGTCTCGGCGATCGTCGACGAGATCTCGGGCCTCACGCTCCTCGAGATCGCGGACCTCGTCGAGGTCCTGCGCTCGAAGCTGGAGGTGAAGGACATGCCGATGATGGCGGTGATGATGCCGGGGACGCAGTTCGGCGGCGTCGGCGCCGGCGCGGCGAGGACCGCCGCCGGGCCGGCGAAGGGGGCGGAGGCGAAGGCGGAGAAGACGGCTTTTGACTTGAAGCTCGACGGCTACGACGCGGCGGCGAAAATCAAGGTGATCAAGGAGGTGAGGGCGTGTACGGATTTGGGGTTGAAGGAGGCCAAGGACCTGGTGGAGAAGGCTCCGACCCTCTTGAAGAAGGGGGTGACCAAGGAGGA
The DNA here is from genome assembly GCA_036897365.1 of Geranium brycei. Classification (NCBI taxonomy): domain Eukaryota; kingdom Viridiplantae; phylum Streptophyta; class Magnoliopsida; order Geraniales; family Geraniaceae; genus Geranium; species Geranium brycei. The sequence continues at coordinate 10,262 of JAYMTP010001357.1, read as the reverse complement.
GGCTGATAAGATTGTGCAGAAGATGAAGGAGATTGGTGCTAAAGTTTCGGTAGAATGAGGTATTGGTGCTCTCTCTGTAATTTGATTTTTGATTTGTGTGGTCTCTTGTGAATTGAAAGTATTGAACTTGAATTATGTTTGGTTCATTTGGTCGAAGTAGCTTGAATGTTCTGCATTTGTGTATGCTAGATTTTGAAATGTTGAAAAGATTAGATAATGCTGAAAGGGTCTAGTTATATAGGTGATATTGTTAGCAGATTGCTGGATTGAATCATGAGAAACTGGAAATAATCATGAAAATTTTCCCAATTGGGTTTCATGAGAAACTGTAATTTTATCGTGAAAATGATCCCAATGGGCTTTCATGCATCAGTACTTAGCAGATTCTTGAAGCTGAAGGTTGAAGCGTAGGGAAAGGGAAGGACAGGGAAGAACTATGTTTAAAGGGAATTTGTTACAGCTATTGCAGTTAGCAGTATTTTAGAAATTATATTGAATAAACCTTAGCTGACCGAATAATGTTATGGTTTACAAACAGAAGCGGATTTTAACTGGCTTATACAACCTCGATTATCTTGCTAGTGTTATGCACAATTCTCATCTTCCATAGTTCACTTCATGGCTGTAGGAACCGTCTCAACAGTCCAATTTATCATCTTTCTTCATATTGTTAGTACTATTGTACATTTGTACACTACAATGACATGGGTAGAAAAGGGGCTACTGAACTAATGGATGTATTGGCACCGGTGATATACATTTAATGGGAAATGGGAAAGATTATCACGGGGGAAGTCTTTGTAAATGTTTCATTTAAAGTGGCTTATTAGACATGCTCCACATATCTAGAGAACAAAGGCTATCAAAATGGCTGGGTGAAAACAAATTCCTCTAGAGTGGAGGATTGGATAACATTATCTTTGAAGTGCCTTACTATCGGTCATCTTTTGCACCTTGCAAATTTTTTGAGGAACATGGATTATGGAAGTTAAGAGTTTTGTACTTCTTGGTTGTAAGCCGCATTCTTAAATCTCTTTTGTGGTGTATTCTAGCTCATATTTTTATCTTTGCTAAGAGCCTAAGAGTATTGATGCTCTTGTGATGTACTTGATACAAAGTTGGCCTCTAGTTGCTGCAATTCATTTAGTAGTCGTATTTTGGCTGTAGCACAATATCTCTAGAGTACTACTAGAAACTTGTGGTTCTTCTCAAGTCGTCAAGCCATAACTCTAGAGTAGGATGGATTTTTGTTTTGAAGAACTTTTTTTGTTTAGAAACGTTTCTCTTTTTATTATTCTATATCAACTGCAAAAGAAGTGTTCGACTCATTGGTACACATTCTCACTGCAATACACTTCCTCGTGGCATGTAACTTCACACGTATAAAGTGATCGTGCCGTTGTGTTGTGTGTTACACAATTTCTGATCGGAATTAAATTGGGGTTTTTACATTGTTTTTCAGGTTTTCCGCACAGTAGAGGAACATAGTACAAGAAGTCCAAGGTTCAAACAAGATCGATTGGCCAAAATCAAAGTATTAAGTTAGTTTTATCTGTTGTACTGAAAATTTGGTTGCAATGACTGATTTCAGTGCAAGCATTTTCATTGATAGGACAACTTTTTGGTTAAATGTTCTTTTTGAGTAGAACAAATTCCAGCTGATATTATTATACTCTCTTTTGGTTAGCAGTCTTTTAATGATCCCCTAGCTTTCATTGTAGTACAGTTCTTGAATAATTGTGTTTCAATTCATTGTAACCTCAAAATCTACCAAGCTATTTACGAGAATGGATTGTTTCTTCAAATAAGTTTTTGGGGGTGAATAAACTAAAACACTGCACATTCTTTTGTTGTGTATTCTTATATTTTTGTTGTGGTGGTTTGATGGAAATGTGAGAAAAATATAGGGATAATAAAAATTCTCAAATTTGTGGGATAAAATTTGTCATGAATATGTCCCCTAGTCACTTATAGAGGCAATTGACTTAAAAAATTCTGGTTCACCCAATTAGTCCGTATTCAATTGATTCTTTGTAATTCTCAATCAATTTCTTAGTTTGATTTCATCTCTTATCAATTTTCAAAAAACAATTTACAACTGATTAGCGCATAACATTTTCTACAATAACGTAAAGAGAAAATATCATTAAATTCGATATTTTCAATCTGATGAGATAGGAGACGAGAATCAGTGAATCTGTCATAAACCAACTACTATCCTAAAAAATTTGGTCAGTTTGTTTCACTTTAACCTCTTTTCAACACCGACAAAATCTATATTAACACTCCAAAAATTAGGAACCAATCTAAATACGATAGGCAGCCGTTATGAATATGATATCATTTAATTGATAGGTCCAATTAAAGACACTAAAATTTCCAGTTTAGAAAAAAAAATCAACATATATGCCTAACAAATAAATTTGACCACAACAACAGCAGGTCAGTTTATGCACAAAACTGCAGTTTTTGGCCCAACCAGAGACGCCGAAACGGCACCGTTTTGATCTTCAGAGTTAGGCCAGAGAAAGAAGCGAAGCAGCTCCACCAGAAGCTACAAATCGAAGACGAAGCAGCAAAACCGCGGCAAAAAATCGCGAGATGAGCTCTCGATCGATCCGGAGCTGAACATGTCGCCGTCGCCGCCGGGGAGGTGGCAGTGGGAGAACGCCGCCGCCGGAGCCGCCGCTGGATTCGCCACCGTCGCCTCCGTTCACCCTCTCGACGTCGTTCGAACTCGGTTTCAAGGTCCTCTTCTCTCTCTCTCTCTCTGAATCTAAGCTCTGCGTCGTTGCAATTGCTCATCTCGTGATTTGTATTTTGTTCGACTGATCGGACCGGAACAGTGAACGACGGTCGAGTCTCGAATCTCCCATCTTACAGGAACACTCCACACGCCGTCTTCACCATCGCTCGCCTCGAGGTCTCGCTCCTTCAGCTTCTCTGAAAATATATTGTTGTGGAGTGTTTGGTTCTATCATCTGCTGTTTTCACTGTCCGCACATAGAAGAAGAAATGATATCACTAGCATTTTGGCTGATTTATTTTTCATCTGCAATTAGGATTCTAAAATATCGGTGTCTAATGTGTAGTGCTTATAGCCTAATTATGTCTTTAGTTGAGAATGAATGTTCTATATGTGCCTTTCTATTTTCGCCCTTTTTTAGTTTGGATGATGTCGTGTGCGAGTAATCGAGTACTTGCAAGATGGCCCGATTACTGGTATGCAATTCATACTGTGAACGACATATTTTGAAACTTTATCAGAGAAAGCTAATATACTAACATTACAAAACATTTATGGATCATTATACCGGAAATGGAACAAGATTTACATGAAGCAAATGAGAATGTGGTTAAAAAAATCAGTAAAAGCTTGTTAGAGCACAATAGTACCTTTTGTTTGCAAGATAGCTCTCTAGCAGTGTAGTGAAAGATTTTCATGGTATTTTCCAGGGTGTAATTTACTTAAATATCTAACCTTTATCATGAATTAAATGCTTCGATGTTTGATATTCAATATCTGTATAATTTATGTTGCAGGGGTTGAGGGGTCTGTATGCTGGCTTCTATCCAGCTGTACTTGGATCAACTCTTTCTTGGGGATTATACTTTTTCTTGTGAGTTTGAATTTGATACCAATCCACACTTCATAGGGTTTAGAGTCTGGTTTTACCAATTTATGTGTACCCATAAAGACAGTCCAGGGTTGAGAACATAGGTTGGAAATAGATTTTACCTATTTAATCTCTTAATCGGCACGTTGATAATCTAGCTTTGCATACCCGAACAATAAAAGTTATAAAATTGTGTGAATGTTCAGTCTGCTCAAATATTGTATCATCTATTTTTTCATGTGTTATATATTAATTAACCTCTATGTTTGTTCTGTTTATAGTTATGGTAGAGCTAAACAAAGGTATTCTAAGAATGGGGATGAGAAGTTGAGCCCTGGTCTTCATCTTGTTTCTGCCGCAGAAGCAGGTGCTTTGGTGAGTGTGCAAGCTTATAATAGTATAAACATGATGTCAAACTGCTTATCAATATGTACAAGTTGATAACCGAGAGTTGTGGGTGAAGTGGCCACAACTCCATTTTATATGCATGACGCTACTGGTTCCAATCTCCACACTTGACGTTATTGTTGGTCAAAAAACAAAACAAAAACTTGAAGTTTGTTTGCCTAGAAACATCGTTCTAGCTTCCGTATAATACCAGTGTTACTAACATCTTAGACAGTCACCCATTGTAGATGAAGACAACTGTAAATGTTAACAGGAGGTGTTAGTGCATGTATTACTGGCATTAAATTTTGCTGACAAGCCGTGTATTACATTTTGACATCTCCTCAATTATCCATAAATTAGATCCTTTATTTAATTTGGGGGCAGTAAGCATGCTTTCAGTCCTGGAACTTTAACACATCAATTTTGGAATATCTTTTAGAGAGTACAAAAATAAGTATATAACTCAAACACATGGGTTGTACATTGTACATGAAGAATAATTTAATCAAGTACAAAAAAATTGTTTGTCAGGTTTCCTTTTGCACAAATCCTCTTTGGCTAGTGAAAACAAGATTGCAGCTTCAGACTCCTCTTCACCAAACTCGACCGTATTCGGGGCTTTATGGTATATTTTCATCTTAAGTAACTTGTTCGGAAGATTCTTAAAATTATTCTTTATACAGTAAGTAATATCAATTTTGTTTATGTAAAAACTTAGAGTTTCAAAAGACTATTTTCTTTTGGTGGTTTCATCTATTACTAATTGTGCAATACCCTTTACTACAGATGCCTTTAAAACTATAATGAGAGAGGAAGGATGGAGGGCACTTTATAAAGGGATTGTTCCTAGTCTGTTTCTAGTATGTTCCTTACCGTTTACTTCCACATTGATATTATTATATATTTTACATTTATTATCTCCTCATGAAAACTATCCTGCGCATAGCTGATACATAGTCAGCACTATACTTTTACTGTTTCACAATATCTCTTTGTGCTGTTGAGCCTGAAAGAAATCAATGGTAAGTGGCCATTGAGACATGCGATACAGAGTTTATGTATCATATATCCAAGTCCTTTTCATACTTATATAAAGATTCTTCAACAAACTATATATAATGTTGTTTAAACTCTCAATACGTTTGATGCCTTCAAAAGCCATGCTATTATTGTCTTGTAACTGATCTGCATATATGTTTTTCTTCATCAGGTTTCTCATGGTGCTGTTCAATTTACAGCATATGAGGAACTTCGGAAGATTGTTGTTGACTTCAAGTCTACAAAAGGCAAACAGGATCCTCAAAGTGCCGAAAAAATGTTGGTAAGCGTCTAAAGCATTTGCTTAGCCCAATAACAATAGTTTGGATTAGGACATGCTAGTCTTTCAGTTCAGAACGTATGTGACTTGGTGATTGACGTTGTCGGTTAAGTTAAAACAGTTTGTGTTTCCGAACAGAATTCAGTTGATTACGCTGTGCTAGGAGGCGCTTCTAAACTTGCTGCCATTCTGCTCACATATCCATTTCAGGTAATCTTCTTTCCGCGATGATGCAATTTGATTTTATTTTTTTTGAAACCTAAAGGCTAACCACCATCTCTTTTGGTTTGGATGGGCAATTTTGTCTTTTCAGGTTATCCGAGCTCGATTGCAGGTATGAGAAGCTACGCAATCACTAAATACATTTTCCTATAACACATGTAACCTTAAGGCCCCAAGTTGTCGTAGTTCTATCTGTGCTATTTTACTTTAAGTTGCTGCAAAACTTGTCAGTTACTAGCATTTTCTGAAATTAGGTTAGTTTTGACTTCATAAATCATTAAAAAAATGTCTCTAGACCCTTTACTAATATTCTCCTTTTTTCCCCATTCTATTGTAGTATCTGGTTATGTAACTTCTGTATAATTTTACTTTTATCAAATTACTAACTGGAATTTATAATGCCTCTTTTCCTCTGCAGCAACGACCTAGTGTCGATGGAACGCCTAGATATATGGATAGCTGGCACGTTGTAAGAGAAACCGCAAGGTGAGTTGTAATTTCATTCTTCAATGAAGTGTTATAATGAGAAAAAAAGTAAGTAATCAAAATAAAAACAGTAAACAAGAACAATAAGATCTAAGAATTTACGTGATTCGTAGAATTTTATTAGAGTCAAACATATGCAGTCACCTACTCTTTATAACACATTCAAACCTAATCAGAAAAGAAAACAAGAAACTGACAGAAAGATCAAGTTTAGGCCCGGGCATTATATCTCACCAAAGCTCGACCATAGCATACCGCTGGGTCAGATAATCCTATTGGGTCCATATGCTATCCCTCAAGTACTTAACAATATGCTTGGCCACTACTTGATCTATGAAATCCCTGGCAATTTTAAGTACCAATCTCTTGTGTTTTTTGACTGGTTTAGTTATATTTTTTACTAAGCATCGTGGCTCTGCAAGAGATTAAGAAATGTTTTATTCACTGTGCAGGTTTGAGGGTGTTCGAGGTTTTTATAAGGGCATCACACCAAACCTTCTAAAAAATGTCCCTGCATCTTCAATAACATTCATAGTTTACGAAAACGTCATGAAATTGCTGATGCGCGGTAGAAGAAGAGATGGTTGATATATTTTTCTCTCAGATTTTGCTTACATTCTTTTTTGTAGCCTATCAACCGTGTAATTTATCTGATTCAAAGATAAAAAACAATAAAATCTCACTTTTTCACAGTTTACTTCAGGAGGGTAATGAAACTCTAAATTCTCAAACCATAGATTTTATCTGTCTGCTATTTTCTACAGCTTTTTACATTGCAAGGATAGAGAACAAGAAAAGCAGAAGAAATCAGTATCTGAGGGACAATCAATTGTTTCCGAGAGAAAAAAAAGCTTAAAATACACCAACTATATATGAAAGAACATAGGCACAAGGGTGTGTAATCGAGCCGAATAAAGATTCAATTTATCCCGGTTCGTGAAAAAAATGTCTGGTTCAAGTTCGGCCCAGACTTTAAAGAGCTCATACGACTAAATTCAAATTTTGCTTGAAAGAAAATAGTAAAGCTCGAGACCAGCTCGGTTTGTTTTATTTTCATTTCAAATATTCATTAAAAGTTAAAATTTTATTACACAAAATACATAATTCTTCAGATACTAAACGAGTCAGCTCAAGGTCGGCTTGATTTGATTCACATGGTTTCATTATAGATATTTAATAAAAATCATATAACTAACTAAATACTAAACAATATGCTTCAAACTCGACTCGTTTACTAAATGAGTCCAACCTTAAGCTCGAATTGGACCATAACAACCCCAAATCAAATATTTAATAAATCAAACGCGAACAACTCGTTAAGAGCTCGACTCGTTTACTAATATTTAATAAATCAAACGCGAACAACTCATTAAGACCTCAACTCGTTTACTTCCCCATGCACAAGCGAATGGAAGCTTGGTTAGAACTTAGAAGTAGTGAATGTGTATAATTTCAAGAATTGATTGGATTCAATAAAATGTAACATTTCCATGAAAACTTCCACTTGTAATTGAAATTCATACACTCAAGAAGGTATAAAATGCTAGCAACTGTTAAAATCAGATAACACATCATTTTCTTCCCCATGGAGATGAAAAAACACACCAACCTGATTGAACAATGAGAGCAAATGCAGCAACTCCTCATTACACAGCTTCGACGGCCTCTTCTCTTCATACCCATTACTTCTCAGAACCCCAACAATCTTCTCCTTGAACAAACTCATACCCAGATCCGAGTTCGATGATGACACAACACTGCCCTCTTCTTCCTCTTCCCCATCATCATCATCACTGCTAACAGCAATATGCTTGATCTCAGAACTTGAGGCATTGGCAATTTTGAATAGCTCCATAAGCTTCTTCTTCTGCTTAAACGTCGCCCCCAGAGTCTTGTTCTTTTTGCAGAAACAAGTCATTGTGAAAGCGCGCCATTCGTCCAGGTTCACATCAGGCACTTCAGCTCTCGGGCGAATTATAACAACCGACGAGTCAACTTTTGGACATGGATGAAAATCCCTCTTGCTCACATCCATGACAAACTCCACCTCAGCCACCAGCTTCACATTCACAGCCAAGCGGTTGTACTCGGAATCACCAGGGTTGGCCAACAATCGCCTCGCAAACTCTTTTTGGAGAAGAAGAGTGGCGCTGCGAAATGGCCTCCCATACACCAGTTTGGCTATGAGCGGTGAAGATATGTTGTAAGGAATGTTCGCCACGACGAGATCGAATTGGGGGAAATCGGTCTTCAGTGCATCTTTAGATATAATCTGCACAAACCCATTTCAACACAAAAATCAGAATCACAACATCGATGCACAAAAGGTAGTTTCTTCTAAACATTTCATTCGAACACCTAGAGTGCATATTCTTGGAGCATCAGTGCATCTTTAGATATAACCATACACAAACCCATTTCAACAAAAAATCAAAATCACAACCATCATGCACAAAAAGTTTCTTCTACACAAACCCATTTCAACAAAATATCAAAATCACAACTATCACGCACAAAAAGTTTCTTCTACACAAACCCATTTCAACCAAAAATCAAAATCACAACTATCATGCACAAAAAGTTTCTTCTAGGCATTCCATCAAACACACAGAGTGCATAATCTTGGAGCATCCCATTTCAACAACTTTTCTCCTACACATTTCATCAAACACATAGAGTGCATTTCTGAAGCATCTCATTTCAACAAACGCCAATCACACAAAAAAAGTTTCTCATTGGAATTTCATCGAACACATAGAGTGCATTGCAAAACTCACATCGATCCGATCTTCAAAACCTCGCTCCGCGACCCGATTCTGAAGAATTTCCACCATCCTCCCGTCAAGCTCCACCGCAACGACCCGTTCAGCGACCTCCAGGAGCTTCAGGGTGAGATTTCCAGTTCCGGGTCCGATCTCCAGGACCGTGTCCGTCGGCTTTATACACGATCTCCCAACGATTGAATCGAGAACCCGCTGATTCGTGAGAAGGTGTTGACCCTTGCTCTTGTGTAGATATAAATCCTCCTTCTGGCGATCCTCAGATCTCCGATTCCTCTCCTCATCGTCGCCGGAGTTCCTGAAACTCCGACCGGGCCCGGGCTTTGTTCGGTGGGGTCGGGTCGATTGTTGCCGGAAAATGACGCCGGAGAGGCACAGAGGGAGGGTCCTGGATCGGCGAAGCATGTGGGTTCTTCAATGGAGGTTTTTGACCGTTGGGGATTTGAATTTTTGGTTGCAGAAAGATTTTGATGAAACTGAGTGTTCACCGACTTGCCTTGATGTTGGCGGCTACTTGGGTTTGTTACTTGTGAAGGAGACACGCTACTTCGATTAATGGGCCTGAGATGGAACCGGGTAGGCCCAGTTAGGCCCATTTTAGAAATACCTCAATTCAAAGTAAGGAATAGGCGTCGGCTTGAATCACTAATCACAAATTAGTTAGAGTTTTATTGAACTACTATGTCAAATACGCTTCCACAACTTATTTATTAAAGACCGATCTCATTTTATACAAGAGAGACTAAGAAATAGGGCGACTAAATATTTTTTATGAGCCGCATCAAATTTTTATCACACATTACTTGTTAAAAGAACATTGACATGCTCTTTTGCCCTCAAGATATTATATGATTTGATGGATTGCACAATAATATTAACAAATTATATATTTAAGTAATGTTTTTCGAATAGAGTTTTAAACTATTTATCTAGCCGAATTTTTTGGCTGTTTTTGTGAATTTAGGGATAGCAAGGAAATTCGAACTCGATGGGTATTTGATGTTCGCTACTCAATCGACACTCTACCCAAAAAAAATAAGTAACATGTATTTTCGTGGTTATTTTCTTGAGTATGTATAAACGTATATCTGCCTCGATCCGCACTTAATATTTTTATATAAAAATAGAATATTCATTAAACATAGATAATATAACTAACATAAAATAGACATAATTGTTTAAAAATGGAATTATTGATTTTATTTTTTAAATTAATTAATTATTCAATTTCGAGTCGGTATAAAAAAATATTCATACCCATCAGACATTATCCAGTAAATAAGTCGATACAGTTACTGATATAGCCATATCTGCTCGTTACTCGACCTGTTGTCATTTCTATCGTGATTCAAACCATTATAATAGACCTAGAAAATCATTATTTTATGTTGGACTTTAATTTGCATGCGATGCAGTAATAATTATATGTGCGTTAATACGTTACTTTCG
>JAYMTP010001356.1:0-24569 GCA_036897365.1 Geranium brycei | reverse complement strand
CGAATTGACCAAGTTTGTTTTAACTAACAGTAGCTAGGATTATGGTGAGGGGTCTGTCCCACCATCTGTAGCTTCAGCTGTACGGCTTGATGTCGGGTTAGTTGCTATTTAATTAATAAAAATTCGCTTTTACCTTAAAAAAATTATATATTAATATATTCCCATAATTATTGCTTTATTTGTTTCCTACATTAATTCTTATTGTACGAGTACTAACCATTGTCTCAATTTTACTATTTTTGTGACCTTGAAAATACACAGTTAATTACTTGTTTAGACTAATACGTAAATTTAATAAAGCAAAACGTGTGACCTTTCTACATACGAAACACGTGACTCAATGTCCACTTGTAAATTTTAAAAGTTTTATTCAAAATATATATTAGTACAAAAACAATAAATATATAGTTGTGTATTTTATTTTGTAAAAATTAATGTATATTCAAACTTTGTTAATTAATTAATTAAACAAACAATCAATTATTTAACTTAACACTCAAAGTTGAATTTTTTTATGAGTCTTCATTGCCTTGTACATGTAAACACGACGTACCATAATTAGATGGGTAGGTCCCATTATTAGTAAGTTAGTTGAATTGGTCACAAAAGACAAATATGTATTTATTTTCTCTTCTAAATTGCCCATTTCCACTCATTTATGCAATAGACTTTTGATACTTCAATCCACATCCTTCCCCTATTTTAGGAAAATACACATATTTGTAACCAAACAAGAATATATACTCTTGTCAAAAATAAATTAGAAGGTTGGTTTCTCACATTTCTTAACAGTGAATCAAAGATATATGTATAGTTTCTCCCAGACAAAGACATGTCACATAGAAACGTGAATGAATTAAGTATTAAGGTTTAATACGATATTAAGACATGATACACATTCGAGTTAGTTATTTAGACAATAAGATTTTAAAGATAATTATCAAAATGATGACATAATTTATATCCTATAAATATAAGATCTTAGATTTTCATATTACTTTGTGAAAATAGACATAAAAGATTGTGAATAAATACATATGTATATCAACATGTAAAATTATATTAAGACATGATCTAGCATTGAGTTTGAATTAAATAATCCGATTTCCAAAGATAGCATAGCTATAATACTATAAATATAAGATTTTCATATGTTTCATCAAAACCAACTATCTCGAAATCGTTAGGAGCTAGTTGGCATGATAGACCCTTTAGAAATTAGTTAGGGATTAATCAGTTTATTAGATTAATCAGATTAGTAAATGAGTAATATGAGATTTTTATAATATTGATCAAAACACGTCACGGTAAAGAGACGTGAATTGATAAAAAATTAAAATTTAAAATCGTATTAAAACACGATCTGACATGTAAATTCAAGAAATAATCAAATTTTCACGACGATTATTAAAGAATGACGTAATTTTCGTATATAAATACAATATGTTCATATTACTTTTATCAAAACATAAGATAATGCATGTTTGGGTGACAATACAAGCAAGCAAATGTCACAAATGGAAAATAAGGGGAAAAGTAGAAAATTCCAAGCAAGCAACATAAAGTTGGACTTGAAAAAAAGAAGTATCAAAATGAGTCATTTTCTAAAGAGTAAAGAGAGTCTACACACCATCCCCTCCCCAAGTTGAGACTTTATCTCCCACCACCACTCTCTCTCTCTCTATCTCTCTCTCTCTCTCTCTCTCTCTCTCCAGCTCTCTTTAAATCTTCTTGATTGCTCCATAGTTTTCAAATCCAAATTCTTCTCTATCCCACCATAGATCCAAAGCTTTGAGAACTTCAAAATGGTGGGTTCCTATGCCTCTCTCTTTCATCTAATCATATGGGTTCTTTTTATTTCCATTATTTTCTCTCTAAACTCTCTCCCTCTCTCTAACAGGAAGAAGGAGCGCACGAGCGAATCGAATGGGAAGGATACGTCGATTGGAGGAAGAGACCCGCGATCAGAGGCCGTCATGGAGGCATGGTTGCTGCCATATTCGTCTTAGGTATGTTAATTTCGATAATTTTGTAATCTTCATCTATCAGTTCGAGCTTTTAATTTTTTTTTAAAAATTTTTTAGTGGTGGAGGTATTGGAGAATTTGGCATATTTGGCTAATGCTAGCAACTTGGTGTTGTATCTCACGGACTACATGCACTTTGCGCCGTCGAAATCGGCCAACGATGTCACAAACTTCATGGGAACTGCGTTTCTTCTTGCCCTCCTCGGAGGCTTCTTGTCTGATGCTTTCTTCACCACTTATCATATCTACCTGATAAGCGCAGTCATCGAGCTACTGGTAATTATATATACTTTTATTCATCCAACTTTAATTTGCTTGATTTTTGCCAAATTTAGTATTTTTCGATTTTAGCTCTTTTTCCTTCTCTTTGCTTCCATTTTAATGCACAAAAAGAGTAAATCTAGTATTGGTGGATGGAAATAGTTATTTCAATTGAAATTTAAAGTATAATTAATGTTTAAGCCTAATACAAAATATTAAAATATGAACAATGTTAAAATCTGATACGGCCAAAATCGTGTGTGTGTATATATATATATATATATATATTTATGAAGCTTTAATCAAATACTTATTGTTTTATCACTCTCTCTTGCATGGCTTGCTGATCATAAAAAATATCAATATGTGTTCAAATTTTTTGATGATATATCTTTTAGAAAAGTTGCTTATTATTATAATAATAAATTTTATTAAATTCATTTCCTTGCTAAGATTTCAGAAAAAAAATATAGTAGAGTACAGTTCTTGATGGTATAATTGCATTAAAAATAATATTATTTTTATTTTATTCTTACTATAAGATTCCAAACTCCTATTGAGTAGTTGAGTTAATACTAGTAGACAATTTTTCATATTAAGTTGAATATTTAATAGTTTTTTTTTGTAAATGATGTGAAGATATTATTCATATCATGAGTGACCCATTCAAAACACCTTTTAATAAATCAAGAAAAAGGTTGAAAATAATCTTATCATGTTAAGCTTTTAGTCAATCAAAGCATGAGCTTTTAGGAGTTTGGAACATTAGTGCATTACAATCTACAATCCAATGAAATCGCTTTATTTTTAAATAAAAACACAAAAAGCTACTCACTTATACCGTAAGTGGAGACACTTTTATTGGTTGATGATGTAGAAGAAGTCAACGATAACATGTATTATTAAGAACCCTTTTCATAATCATTATCTTGAACAATATATTAATTTTAATGTGTAGGGTATAGGGCCCTACGTATTGTGGGTCCCGATTGTATTAGTTCATGCCTTCTCATGCAACGTATACACAATTTGAAGACCCTTTAGGGTCGAGTCTCTGTCTGTATTGGTCGTTAGAGGACGAAAGCTCAACGACTTATTCACTTCTTTATCAATCTCATTGTCTCAGCTATGGACATTGAAAGCAAAATTATCAATCTTGTCTTCTACGTAACCTCTCATGATGAGCATTTTGTACTCACTCTCGATCCTCAGTGTGGGTGCAATTAGATAAGCTATTAGGGCTAGACACGGGTGTGCACTCGGAAAATTGGTGGATAGATATTTCAGAATCTTGTTTTATCAGTTTAAAATTTAAAACATATCTTATTAATATATGTGAGATTCTGAGTTCGAATCTTGGTGCATGCGGGTTTTTCATTCGGATGTTGACAAAGGGGTTGAAAGACCAATAACATAGTTCTCCGAAGGTCGGTTCAGAACATAATATTTTTCTAATTTACTGATGAAAAAACATATTTTACTGATCAAATTAAGTGATCATGTGAAACTACACACTCTCGTGCCGTGTGCATATTGTCAAATTATGGTATTTAATTAAATTGTACATAATGTGACTTGCATGGCCGTGTTAAATGACGTTCGTAAAATTGTTTGATAAGCTTTTGAAGATCTCCTTGAATCAGTTTGAACTTTTAAATATATTTTAATCTAATATGATACTAAATTAGGTGATTATATAAATATATACACTCATGTGTCATATACAAATCGTCGAATTTTGGTGTTTCCATCGTATATAATTATGTATAATGTGAATGTGTCACCTAAAAAATGGTGATCACATAAAATTGTTCGATAAACATCTTAAGATCTCCTTCAATCAACTTGAACTTATATATATATTTTTTCTTTTACCGTAATATTAGATATTTAGATTAGGTTATATTTACTCCTATGTCATATATTAATCGTCTAAATTTAAAGATTCAAGTCTTCCCTATTCCTATAAAATATCAATTTCACATATAATTGAGGAGTAGATATCAGTAAAACCCATTTGTAAAAATAGGAATCGTATAATATGTGATAATTATAGTATTAATGATTATATTTATCAATTTGAACTTTTGAACGGACCGGGTTTAGCATAGACAATAACTCGTGTGCCACGTGTTTGCTCATCGATTCTCCATGTGCCGGCCTTTGTCTAGTTGTCGCATATATGACCCATCTTGTCTTGTGTTTGAGGTTAGTGTTGAGTTGTGGCCTGGTTTGGGTCTTTCCTTTCATGTGTAGTGTAGTAATGAACATGACCCCTTTTGTCACAAGATTCACCCAAAGGGTTTAATAGGAGTGAGGTGCATCACGTGCTCGACGGGCCCATGTCTGTGACCCCAATGGGTTATGAGTTATGACTGAAACTATTGATTTTTTTTACAAGAGTGTTCATGTTTTGATTTTGATTGGGACGAAATTGAATCGGTAAATTTATCATCGAGAAATTGTTAAAATTTGGTTCAACTTGATTTTGTCTATCCTTTTAGTTCGGTCAGTTTACTTCAACACTATTTTCATGGATCATTCGCTTAATAAGATTTATTCTGACTTAATTTTAATTTTTTTTGTCAGACCTATATTATTAGTCCCATTTGTTGAAAATGTATGGTCTACAATAGCCCACATAGAAAAATTAGTTGGTTTCCTGTTTAATTTAAACCGATTCTACTTTAATTTTATAGAAGCAACAAGGGCTAAGAGGAGATTGGTGTTTGCTTCTAACTCTACGGCTAGCAATTACCTTTGCTTATATGTTTACTCCTAGCATTCCCATAAGTAGTTAGTTTTACCATAGCGAAAACGACTAGAAAGGGATCTCCCGTAAAAGAAGAAAACCTTTCAAACCTTTTAGTACTCTAGCTCTGGCCCACTTAACGTACGATAATACGGATACCGGCTTAAATACACAACTGATGAGATATTCTCTATAGAAAGTGTTAACTGAGTTAAAAATCATAAACATGAATTGAAGTTCATTGACCAGACTGAACGAGAGGTAGGAATATATCGAACGAATCACACTATATTGTTAATCGCACTGAACCGAATCAACTCTATTTAGATCGATTTTTTCTCACTGCGGTACAATCGTTTGGTTTTTACTTAGTACCATATAAACCGAATTTATAACTGGTTTTGTGATCTCATTCTTGCTAAATCAGATCAAAAATATCTAGTCCCGTCAAGTTCAAATAGTATGTGCTTTTATATAAGTGAAAACGAAATGGGTCTGGGAAAATTTTTAAAATCTCGTTCTCCCTACCGTCGTGTTCAGAATATTTTGTCATAACCAAGAAAAACATTTATTTTTTTATAAATGGGCCCCAAGAAGTCTTTCAAGGCCCAAAACTAACACCTCCCAAATATTCCAAAACAGGGCCTAGTGGTGCTCACAACACAAGCTCGCATACCGTCACTAAAGCCACCCCCATGCAACAACAACGACAACGACCCAACCTCGCCGTGCCAAGAGGCCACCGGAGGAGAAGCCGCGATGCTTTTCATAGGGCTCTACATGGTGGCGCTCGGCGTCGGGGGGATCAAGGGCTCGCTGCCGTCGCACGGGGCGGAGCAATTCGACCACGCCACGCCTAAGGGGAGGAAGATGAGGTCTAGCTTCTTCAATTACTTTGTTTTCAGCCTTGCTTGCGGCGCACTCATAGCCGTTACGCTTGTGGTTTGGATCGAGGACAACAAGGGTTGGGAGTGGGGGCTTGGGATTGCCACTTTTGCCATTTTCTTGTCGATCCCGATCTTTCTCGCCGGATCGTATAGTTACCGGAACAAGGTTCCCTCCGGCAGCCCCCTCACCACCATTGTCAAGGTAATTGTTTCACTCACCATGTTTTAATTTTTTTTTATCATGGTTGTCAGATTAACGTTTCATGTCTAACATATGTGTATCCATTAGTTTAGGTCCGTCATGATTCACACGACATTATAAGTAAGTCGGTTGATTTTGGTCTCTCTTGTGATCTTTAGGCGGTTCTACTGTTAAGTGTCACGTCTAATTAACAAGTTGACTTTAAAAGAAAGTTTAATATAACATGTTAAATCGGGACTTTAGTTTTACCATGATATTGGTGTGTGATTCATTTAAATTAGTACGATTGCTTCGAGCCAAATCTATGTTTCAAAAATATCTGACTAGTCCAAATTTTTCTTTGGAAAAATTATAAGTCCGACTCGCACTTAACCTTCTAATATTTTCAGTCTAACATGATGTGGTTAGTCATGACTTAGATTGTAAGATGTTATTAGTGTCTGATTGATCTAAATTTGAAGTGCTATGTTGAGCCAAACGCCCATCTTTGTTGATTCACATACGAAGTCTTGTTTAAAGTCAATTTTATCAATCTAACCTGCACAGAAACAAATGCATTAACATTATGAACATTTTCGAGTACCCACCTCACGAAATGACACGAGACAAAAATGATTGAAATTACTGATTTAATGTAAAATTTGAGATAAAAAAGTTGATCTGATCGACATTTTTAAGTCAATCAAACTTTAACAGTCTCGTACAAAATAAGAGCCCGATCAAAAATGACTTTTTTTTTCTTCTTTTCTTTCTCTGGTGAACAGGTCTTGGTAGCTGCCGCACTCAACAAATGCCTAACAAGGAGCCCAAGCAACGCCATAGCCAGCATGTCCATAAGCCCCTCCTCAACCCACCCCCCAAACCCCTCCAACCTCAAACCCCCCGAACAACAACAACAACCAACTCAAAGCCTCCACTTCCTGAACAGAGCACTGTCCCAATGCACGGTCCAACAAGTCGAGGAAGTCAAGATCGTCCTCAAAATGCTCCCGATCTTCGCCTCCACGATCATGCTCAACTCCTGCCTCGCCCAGCTCTCCACCTTCTCCGTCCACCAGGCCGCCTCCATGGACACAAACCTCGGACGCCTCAAGGTCCCCCCGGCGTCCCTCCCCGTCTTTCCCGTCATCTTCATCATCTTCCTCGCCCCGATCTATGACCACCTCGTCATCCCATTCGCCCGCCGCCACACCAAGTCCGAAACTGGCATAACCCATTTACAACGAATCGGGGTCGGCCTCGTCCTCTCCGTCCTCGCCATGGCCGTCGCGGCCATGGTCGAGATAAAACGGAAACGGGTCGCCGCGGGCACGAGCCTCCAAAACCCCGACCACCCGTTGCCGATCACGTTCCTCTGGATCGCGTTCCAGTACCTGTTCCTGGGCTCGGCGGACCTGTTCACGCTCGCGGGGCTGCTCGAGTTCTTCTTCACGGAGGCTCCCGCGGGGATGAGGTCGCTGGCGACGGCGCTGTCGTGGGCGTCGCTGGCGATGGGGTATTACCTGAGCTCGGTGATCGTGTCGGTGGTGAACCGGGCCACGGCGGGTGGGCCGTGGCTGGCCGGGGAGGACTTGAACGAGTTTCATCTTGACAGGTTTTAT
Organism: Geranium brycei; assembly: GCA_036897365.1. Lineage (NCBI taxonomy): Eukaryota > Viridiplantae > Streptophyta > Magnoliopsida > Geraniales > Geraniaceae > Geranium > Geranium brycei. Next base: position 16,840 of record JAYMTP010001356.1, on the reverse strand, counting down.
TGGCTGATGTGTGTGCTCAGTGGGGTTAATTACTTGTTTTTTCTGTTTTGGGCTGTGAGGTACAAGTATAGGGCTGTGAATGGTGATGGTTAGGGGGATTGGAAGGAGGAAATTACATTTTTGTAAGGGGTGTTGGATTTACGGTGATGGGCTGGGGTCGGATCGGATTGACCCGTAGAACTGTGTATAATTGTCGGGTTAGTAAATCTTGTGGCCTGGAATTTGGTGCGATTTATAATGAAGTATTTAGGAATGTCCGGGAAAAAACTCGAACGTACTTGCAAAATTTGTTCTGAGTAAAATCAAAGTACTTCGATTAGTTATAAATAAAACTGACTACAAATTTATTTGGTTGCAGTTGGTAAAATGTGAACCGACATAAAAATGAATTGACACAAAAGATGATCAAATTCTTATGAACTAACAATAAAAATCTTGTGACCTGTAATTTGGTGAGATTTACAATGTCGCATTTACGAATGTTTGAAAAACTCTCGAATGGACTCGGAAAAACGTTTTTGATAAAATTGACTATGAATTAGTTAGGTTGTGACTTGTAAAAACTGAACAGCATAAAGCTAAATCAAAATAAAAACAAATCAATTTAAACATGTTGCTCATTTTACTATTTGAAGTCATTTATCAACCCTATATAATGGGTCATCAACAAATAAATCAGAAGATGCCCAAAATTTTTTTAAAAAGTACATGAAAACCTATTCAAATTAAATAGACTGACCAAAACTAAAAACCAACCAGTTCGACGCCAAGTCGAAACCAAATTTCACCATTTCATTGAAAAAATATCAGATCATGAAATGAGAATTGTTGTCCTCCCTCACATGAAGTTTTGGGGTTGACATTACTGTTAATTTATGTTTATTTAAATCAAATAATTAAACAAATTAAAGTAGAGTCAAAGAGTTCGTGCAAGCTTGAAGTCGAATACACAAGAATTCAAACAAAACAAAAAGCTCTGCAGGTGCAATAACAATAAACCCAAAAAAATCACGTTACACTTTCTTTCGATTCAAATTCACGCCAGCTTGACCCACACGGCGTGGCTGGGAATGCCAGCGTGGACAACGAACAACATATAATATCCACGTGGCGCCACGTTCCCATCCGGCGGGGCCCGCACCACGACCTTATAGTTGGACGTGGACAGCCCCTCCTCGCTCACAACCGCCAGCCTCACCATCCTCTGGTTCATCCCCAGCGCGTGCGTGCTAAACGCCGGCGCCACCAGCGCCACGCACGTCGCCGCCTCCCCCGCATAAACCGGAAGCACGTACGTCACCGCGAACACGTCCCCGTACGACACCGTTTCGCCGAACGCCTCCACGGTCAGGATCGAGACCCGGAACGGCGCGTGGTCGAGGGAGAGGTAAGGCGGGTAAAATGCCTCCAGGCTCAGCTCGGTCGGGTACGGGTCGGCTGTGAAGTTGTAGGTCCGGTGCGGGTTGCTTCCGCCCACCAGGATCCTGCCATCTGGCAGGAGCACGGCCGTCGAGTGGTACATCCTCGGGGTCGAGGTCGGGTTCAGAACCACGAACCTCCGGTTCGGGTCCTCGACCTTGGGCCGGTACAGAACCGGGTTCAGAGCGGGTAAATCCGCGTTCTCCCACCCGCCCGTCCCTTTCATCGCGCCGTTGATCAGCAACACCTCACCGGTGGGTAAGATTATCATGTCCGACAACACACGTGGCATCGGCATCTCCTCCATGACCCATTTCGGGTCCGGGTCGGTGACCCGGATCCGCCCGCAGGTCCTCGACGCCGGCGAGAACGTCCTGTTGATCTCCGCCGCAATAAACGCCCCCGGCGGCGCGCCGCCGCACACCATCACCTCCGCCGCCGGCGAATCGGTGTAATTCAATTTCAGCTCCAGCGGGAGCAAAACCGACGACCCGGTGCTCGGGTAGTTCCGCTTGTCGCCGCCGGGCATCGCCGGAAATTCCCTGACGACGACATTCCGGCGGTAATCAAGCGAGATCGATCGATTATTGGCGAATACGAACAAGTTTCCGTCCGGCAGGAGGTGCAAGAATGGGTAAAGATTGTTCTCTTCCTCGTCTCGTGTCTCCACCAAGAACCTCAAATAAAATGTCTCCGACGACGGCGAAGAACCCGAAACGCCGTCGTTTTTGGGGAAGAACTCGTAGGTGAAGACCCTCCTCCCGCCGAGCACAATGACCCTCCCGTCAGGTAAAATCTGATTCGTCGCGTACCATCTCCGGTCACCAAGCGACGTGTAATTGCTCCGACCGAGCTCGACCCAATCGCAACCGTCGCACGGAGTAAACGTGCGAATCACGTGATCGCCGTCGTTGTAACCGCCGGTCTGGATCAAGGTCCCGTTCGGGTCAAGAGAACCCGACGAGCACCACGTGTCGGTGAGGATCGTCAACGGCCGGAAAGTGTTCGAAGCGACGTCGTACTCGGCACTATGGGCGGTGCAGTCGAGCTTGAGCGCCGTGTCGTTGTCGTCGTGGCGGCAGAGGCGGTGGGGGAGGGAGAGGTTGGAGGGGCCGAAGTCCGTGCGGTCGAAGAGGACCACCTTGTTGTTGAACATCACCTGCATGTGCATCGCGGAGACTCCGATGTTCCGCTGCAGGACCGACCAGTGACCCACCGTCGCCGTCCTCAACACCGGGTCGGAGAACCCGACCGCCACGGCGGTCAACGAGCACATGACCGCCGCAACAAGAACCGAAAAAGACAGGTTCTTGATGATACCCATCTGGGTTCTTGGAGAATTGTGACTTGAAAGCAAAATTACAAATTAAGAAGCTTTTATATATATATATTAGGGGTGCGTCTTTTTTTCAGCTACTACAAGTCTACAAGACTAAGTACAGTCTACAAGTGTTCTCTTTTATATATATATGGGAAAAGAATACATAGAATTATACACTGAGCAGCAAAACCTATGATGATGATCTTGAGGTTCCGGCGCCGCCCATTGAGAGGGTCCTGACCGCGACCTTGACAGCGCCGATGACGCTGAGCTGCCTCGTCCCGGGGCTCAGCCCTTTCTTGTCCTGGTTTTTTATGCCCTCGTCTTGCTGAACACCCACAATGTAGGCTACCTGAAAACCCACAACCAATAACGTATCAGTTCTCATCGTCGTGCACTGGTCAAGCATCTAAGATCATCAACAGAGGCTCGTGTATTCAGTTTGGCAATATTTCAACAGATTCCTACAGTGAAAGTTACTTTACGCTGATTTGTCAGGGATACAAATTACGATTACCATTTTTTGTTTAAAAAAACTTGTGTTTTGGTCGGAGAATAGAAGCTAAAAGATCCCTAATTGGAACTATGATACAGAAAAATGGAAAACACAGATGGCCTTCAGCATTTGAATCCCTTGTGTAAGATTAGAGTAAACCAATTTCAAAATCTACTCCTTCGTGTTGGCTCGTAGAAAGCAATGTGAAGTAACCCTCTACTAGGTTTCAACGTAGTTGCAATGCAAAACCAAAACAAAAATAGCGATAACATTGACCATAATTTATTTCTCTCCGTGGTGCTATAGGTCGTTGTCCCTTGATCCGGCCTCTCCTACTTCCTAACTCTACCCTTACTACTCTACCCTTACTGATTCTCCCTTGGCTATGGCTTCTGGCTCTTTTACGGCTTTGGTTTTGTTGGGTTAGCTTTATTTAGTTTGGGTTTTTCTCTATCTTCCTTTGTATTTGTTAGAATATATTATTATTACCTAAATTACAACTCTTGTAATTATTTCCTATTGTACTATTAGGGTTTAGCATTGTACCCTATAAATATCATTGAATAATAATGAAAACCTTAAGGGAAATTATATGTTTTTCATGGTATGAAAGCTTGTACCTCGCGGACACGAGTTCGAATCCCAGGACACGCAAAAACTTATTTATGTTAAACTCTCTCTTCTATATTTGTCAAAAGACTGTACTCTTATTCTAAATGGGCCTTTATAAACCTCTTCTTCTCAAAAAAAAAAAAAACCCCCTAACTTCTAATGGGCTCCTCAATCTCCTCTTCTAAAAAAAACGTGCACGTCCAAACCTCAAAAACGGGCTTGTCCGTGAGGGCGCGTGTTAGAGTATAAAACTATAATTGGTCCTTCAACTATCAGCTTAAGCTTTTAGTTGAGTTGGTCCTTTAATAGATTGGTCTTAAGATTATAAACGAATATTGCACTCTATGCTCCTTCAATAAGATCATAAGCGATAGATCCGTAGGAAACTCTTAATTAAACTTCCTTATAGACAAATGCCATATCTGCGTTTGAATTTGCTGGAGGCGTGAATGTCGGACGTCCTTCTTGTTGTCGTCTTTGCCAAGACCAGACAGCACAGTTACCAAACATTTCTACACTTAGTGAGATATTATGGTTTGGTAACCATATCCCACAATAGATCTTAAGACACATCGTTAATTATCAGCACCCAATCATTACCAAACAGTTAAGCTCATTAATTAATCTTAATCCCCTAGATTCAAGGAGCCATGATCTTCCGACAGCACAACATGTTAGATATTAACGTAAACCACAAACATAGATATCATCATTGCAACCGATGCACAACCAAATTCCAAAAAATAATAAATAAATATATTAATCGAATATATTACTATTCCTCTTAAAAACAACTCAAGTGTATGTATCCCAATAAATAATTATAACCCACCTAGCTAGGTAATAGGAAAAGAATAAATAAATAAATTAATTAATTAATTAAATTAGAGTATTTATCATTGGTACTCTACTACTCTCTGATACAAATTCAATTAAATAATATATTTTTTCACCTATATCCCATATTTTACGCAGAGTTTTAATATATAATATACAGAACTGTGAAATCATTTTCAAAAAATATTGCAGAGTTTTTTTATATATATTATGGAGATAGTGATAGTGATGGTTCTGGAAATAATTTAAATAAACACACGCAACCTTTCTCTGCGTCTCTCTCAGTCCGACCAATAACCTAATCCTCTGTCCGTACCATGAACCCACCAAGAAATTGCATTTATTATAAATTAATTGTATTTATATCATGTTCTATAAAGAATTCAAGATCACCATTATTGTCTAAGATCGACTTGAGCAAGAACACCTGTTTCTTCTTCTTCTTCTTATTCTTTGGAGTCTCAGATGCGAGGAAGCAAAAATTAATGGAGGGAGTTAATTAAGGTATGGTTATTTATTAATGTTGATTAGAGATGGGTTATGATTATATTCTTTACTGTGTTTGATTTTATGTGTGTTCACTGTTTTTGGTACGGTTCGTTTTGTTAATTATTTTGCTGTGATAGTGTTTTGTTTTTTTTTTCTTTGTCCTTGGGCTCGTGTTTGGTTCCTGAGAAAATTTTAGAAATGGGTCACCGGCCAGGGGAAGTAACCATATGTGGTTTTATTATTTATGGTACATTTTTATTTCCAATGGTGAATTTATCATCAATATTTTCCACTTCTTCCTTTATCTTAATTAATTAATAAATTTTCTGGTTTGATTTGGGAATCTAATTATGTTAATTATTTGCTTTTGTTGATATATTTAACGGCATGGGGATTAATGTATAGATTATGCAATTCGTACCTTTCTTTATTCAAATTCCATACTCATAGTTGGTAGTTTTTGTTCACTAGAGCATTTGAAATTGAAATATAAACAGTAAAATTTTCTAATATATATTGAACTTATAATTTGTTAACTCTGAGTTGCAAGCTTTACATACTTGATCTATCTCTCTCGAATAACATATATATTTTAAGTTTGTCTATTTTATTTTTTGAAATACAATAGGATTCAAAATCAGGCACCTTGTCCTCCCACGCTATCTTATTTAATTGTTAATAAAAATATAGCCCGTGTTTGATTTTCTCGGTATATCTTGAAAAATGTTGTTGGCAAACTATATATAGATAATAAAATTCTAAAATGCACAGTAACTGGTTCTTATTTTAAAAGGCCAAAATAAGAAAATAATATGCCTATTATATATGTGACAACTTTTTGTAATGAAAAACAATTTAGTATTCACTATTAATTACAAATATCAGATTGACCCAAGGAAACCTGCACTTTTCCCAAAGTTGGCTTGACTTGAGAAGATATATATAATAGAGTTTTTATCTTTGTTTTGTATAGATTCAAAGCTCATAATTAATTTAATTGACATGCAGGAAGATTTATATGCCATCAATTTTTTGAAGAGGGTACAAATTGTACCAAATAGCAATAGGATAAAATATTAATCAAATGTATAGCTGAGACTGAGCTAAAGCTTTAAATATATAGTTATTATCAAACAGGATCTTATGAATTGGAACATAATTTTGGGGATTTTCTGCAGAAATAGCACTTAATTTAATGGCTAATGTGTGTATAGGTACAAGTTTCAGAGCTGCTTTAATGCACATTCTTCTTCTTCTTCTTTTTGTGGTTGATTTGTACATGTCCCCATGCATAGCTTTGTAAAGTCTATTTCACTCCCATGTTTTGTGTGTGCTGGGTCTCTTATAGCTCTTTTGCTTATGGTTTGGCTTTGACTTTGACCACAAGACATGCACAATCATTCTTTGGTAGAGTAGGCTTTTAGAGAGAAACATTGAATTTATAGGTAGTTTCACATATTAGAGTTTTTATTGTTTATATGACTCGGTTTAAACAGATAGATCACCTGCAATTCTACAAATATAAAACATATCACATAGTTTTTGATCATCAAATTCGATGTAACCCGTAACTACAAACAAATAATGCTAATCATGAAACGAAATAAAATCTCATATATATTAAGCTTTATTAAAAAATGAAAGAGATATTATCACTAAGAGTTGATCTCTAATTAATGGCATAATATAACCGCACTTATTTTCGAATAAAATATTCTCAACAACATTAGCAATTCCTTCAAATTGGAAATTGATAATTACTCATAAGATATTTAAAAGAAAATGGTACATGTATCTTACAGTAACTTGTCTGGTTGAACATATGTAAATGTAAGGGCTCATTATTCGGGTGAACTAGCAAAGTAAAAAGAAAGTGTATTTATGTAGAATTAAGTTTGGTAAGGTGTAATTAACTGCGATTATCATTTCTCCTTCCACCGATTGAAAATTTGTAAACTGTCAAGGATATACCATAAATGTACCTAAATTCTTTATTTCCTTCAACTCTATGCTAATTATACTTATGTTTACTATGATAATTGATGCTTTATTACCATTAGATAAGAATAAGACCAACATAAATAGAAAATTAGGATCATAGAGAAATATAACTCTTAGGTAATAAATATAAGCTTAACTGAAAATTTACCTTTTTATTCTAAAATTCCCTCAAGCTTATGATAGTTGAAAAATCGAATTAAGTTTGCTTTGATCCTTAATAGTTGAACTTTGACGAACTTTAAATACTGTTGGATGGGGGCGAATGACAAGTATAGATGGACCAAACTAAACTTTGATTAATTTTGATTACTTTTGACGACCTTTGAGTAAGGGCATATATATAATTTATAGTTAGAATTGGTGAACGAAGTTAAATTGCCTTTGATTAGTTTTGATCATCTTTGACACCCATTGAGTGGGGGCACATGGTTATGATTAGATTAGATTAGTAGGTAGAAAAATAAGTTATTGTTTCGGAAAAATCAACAAAGATTTGAACGAGTAATTTTAAGGAAAATTACTAATTATTACTCAAACCTTTCTACATTTAGACTATTGTCCCTTAAGCAAATGAGTGATTTGAGAAAAATCACTAATTTTCTTTTGAAACTTTTGAAATCTTGAATTTTAAACCATGAACCTTTATAACTTTTAATGCATGAGAGTGAGTAATGCCATCTTGAATTCGGCTTAACTTTGATGTGTACCATGTTAATTCTGATGACGATTTATTGGATAATTGATATTGTTATTACAAGTTGAGTAGTTCCCTTAATAAGATTAAGACTAACCTAAATAAAAATCTACACTAATAAAAAATAAACTTAGACAACAGAAATTTTACCTACTAATTGTAATATATAGCTCCCAATTATCTTAGTACAAACTGTACATGCTTCCAAATTTCACAATATAATGTGCTTAAACTGTATATATAGAATTCATATGTTTAAATGTTTATCCACTTAATTGATGCAATTATATTTTACTCTTCTCCTCATAATTATATGAAAATAATTTTCAAGTGTAGATAAACTTCCTCAGGATGCAGCTTTCTGGTTTTGGAGACATCATTTGAGAAGCATAGTTGAAATGTAGAGTACTATATATACATGTGCTTCAGTCTATTTCAACTCCTCATTGAAATTCCAAGAGGTAATATATATTTTTTCCTCAATTCCTTAAATTACATATATGATTTTGAAATAAAATCTTAGTAATGCAAGCAAAATATATATATGGGTTTGTATATCACATAGATTAAGTAGATCAACATTCACTTTAAGCACCTAAACTTATTATTATGTTTCGAGTCCAATGTGTGTGTCAATTTATATTAAATCAAGTGCTAAAAAGGTTTTGAGCTAAAATAGCAATACTTACAAATCTGATAAAAATGACAGTACGTGTTCACATTGAATATGACATTGGATTCCTATAAAATAAATCATTATTCAAAAAACATTTTTGTACCGAGAGATGAATTGGTGAACATTTATATGTATGTCCCTTATGTATATGTACTCAATCCTCGATGCAATTATATATATCACATCCTCATAATTTGTAGCCTTTTCAAGTTCTACCAATAATTAATTAATGGTATCACAAAAGCCCCAACAACATAGCTCCTTTTTTTCCTACTAGGGAATTAGCTGCTAGTTTTCTTATTTTTACACAAAGTCCAAATTGCTTATCAAAAAAAACATGCACAACAACTCACACACAATTTCCACTTTTTTCTAATTAAAGTTAACCATTAATATTCCATTCTATTAGTACTAAACCCCTTACATGCATGATTCTGACATTATATATAAATATGAGCTTTCTCACCATTGTGTTTGAATTCATAATTTCATTACAAATTTGACAAACTAAACCATGAATAATATTGAATAAATTTCATATATATATACACACATATTTATCAGATGATTATTATATATGTATATACAGGTTTAGGAGAAAAAGTTCAAGAACTAAAAACAAAGATGGGGAGGATGCATATATATATATAGAGAGCGACAAACCAATCTCTATTAATTAGGGAGATATATAATAATATAGAGACATCTTCATGTTAATTAATCCAACCAAGTACTAATTAGCAATCATTATTATTATAAGACTGTTCGAAGAAGATGAAGACTAATTAAACATTCAGATTCAGACAAGTTCATTAGGAAGACCAAACTTACGTACATGATTAGGGAAACAAAAGCTAAACACTAATTAAAGCTTTGTTGCTCCCTTTAATTACCCCCAAAATCCAGCATATAAACTCTTTGTTGCTCCTCAAGGTTTGCCATACATTTGAAGCTCTGCAAATCAAGAATTGCCACTATATATGTAAGAATTATCTCAAAAAAGAAACAAATTAGGTCTATATATGTAGAAAATAGTTAAAGAAAATCAAGGCCATTGCTTTATTAATATTATACATGCTTATAATTAGTTTTAAAATGATTTTTTTTCATAATTCTTCTTTGCATATGTGCTTAGAAATTGTGGTCTTTGAGTCGAGAACCTGCTTGATACACAACTTGCTGATTAAAAAAAGTCGAGAACCTGTTGATCCCATTTCTGGATCTCATTTTCTCTTTTAATTTAGAGTTTGATTGCTGATAAAAAAGATAATTACCCGTTGACAGGTTCGTGGCGCTGCAGATGCTGGAGCGCCTGATGGCATTGCTGATGTCCCAATCCACAAACCCTTTCGAGCTCTCCGCCGGATTTACCATCAACTTGTTCCTTTGGATTATCCTGGCACTCTCTTCCCTTAATTGTTGTGAGTTGCTAGAGGAGGGTTTCTCATGAACTCCCAAAAAAGAGGCCATGTTGTTATGATTATGAGACCCTAATTGGGTCAACCCATGATAATCAGGGTTTGAATGGTGATTATGATAGTGGTGATGGTGAGGACATGACTTTGTTGAACAAGTGGAAGTGGAGGTACATAGTTTCTCTCTGGTTCTCTCTCTTGCTCTCTCTCTTGCCTTTGCCCTACACTCTCTCGCCACGGCCTCTTTTTGGGACTTCTTCACCTTCTTCTCGCTCGGGACACGACCCTCCTCATCTTCATTGCTCTCCTGGTCATGATCAGAGCTCGAGCTCGCGTTCCTGATGCTCTTGTTCTTGATCTTCTCCTCGAGTTCTTGAATGTCCTTCCTGGACTTGCCGAGGAGCCACTCTAGGGTTTTGCTGGCGGTGTCGAACCCGAGCATGTCCTGGAGGTCGAAGAACTCCCTGGAGATCCCGATCGACAGCCTCACCCTCCGGTCCCTCAGCCCCTGCGACGTGCTGATCTTGCTGTGCCTGTCCTTCCTCGGAGCCCCCTTCCTGTTCCCTAATTCACCCCCTCCTCCATTTTCTTGATCATCCTTCTTGATGTTCTTGTAAGCGACACCGCCAAGGTCATGGTGGCCCAGAACACCCAAATTGTGGAAAACCTGATGAGGGGCAGTGTTGTAAATTGCACCCGCCGCCGCCCCGGGAATGTAGTAGCCGGCCAGGAGGGGGTCGTGCTGGTGGTGGAAGGGGATGAATCCGGCGGCCCCCGCGGCCTCGGCGTCGGTGAAAGGGGCATGGAAGGAGGAGGATGAGGATGGAATTTGTGGAAAAGGGTTGATGTTGTAGCTTGAAGAAAACATATTCTCAAGAAGAATTTTTTAAAAAAAAACCCTAGTTCTTGATCTTGATCTTGGAAGTGAAGGAGCTATGGATGGAGAGAAGTGGAAAAGGGGAAATGGGTCATGGTACCAATGAAGAAAAATTGATGAATTCAATGAGCAATTGATTTCATTTCATTGGATTGAATTGAATGAGAGAAATGGAGCTTTTAGGAGTAGCTATGTACACAAAATTAGGTTTTAAGTAGAGGAGGAGGGGGGGTAGAGTGATTGTGAGTTGTGACCGTGAATCATGAGTGTAGGTGGTGTTTGGGGGGTTAGGTTTACTTTGCATTGACACAGATTGTAACCAATAAGCAACAAGGCATGGCTATGGTGGGGGCTGCACCAATCCCATCACCAATTTATTTATTCATTATTTGGGGTCTCCCAAATTTAGGGTTTTGTTTGAGGGTTTTCATTAGAAACTAGGGTTCATCTTGTTTTTGTCTATCTAGATGTACTACAGTTAATCAGGGCATTATAGGCCTTCTGTTTAGTTTCTGTGTTTGGGTTTGGATTCCAAGGACTAGGATTGATGTTTTGTGCACCTATATTTAAAAACACTAAATCAGGGTTTCAAGCCAAATTTGTAATGTGTCATTCAATGGTATATATATTATGACAGGCCTAGTTTTGTTTACTATGAATCATAGCATGTACAATGCTTGTGTGCCATCATTTTTGTTCATTAATTGAAATAATTCTTTACCTAGTGAATTAAGGAAATGGTTTAATTGTTTGTTTGATTTAATGATTTTACAGCTGCACATTGTAATTGTAACAATTAGATGGTTCCAATTTCAATATAATACTAAATTTTGGTGGCCTTCTATTTGCACTCCTACTCAATAAAAAGTACTACAATTCTAAAAAGGGAGAAAGACAAATAGAATTCCACTTAGGTATCTCCAATTTCAAAAGTGGACACTCAACTGCACACACTGAAAGATTAGAAATGGACACATGTTAAATATTTAGATAAAATATGTTAATTTTTAAAGTAAAAGAACGAAAATGTCTTTGGTCATACTCCAAATTTTCAAATCATGCCATATTTGGGTGTTTCTCCGGTTCTTCCATTTAATTTCGTCACATTTAAACACACTGTTAAGGGATTGGAAGAGCTCTCATAGAACAATATTATAGGAACTCGCCGGAAAATGGAAGAAAAGCCGGAAAACACTCAAAACCCAAAAATTAGGATGATTTGAAAATTTGGAATCTGATCAAGAGCATTCTCGTCTTTTTACTTTAAAAATTAACATATTCCATCCAAATATTTAACATGTTTCCATTTCGATTCTCTTAGTGTAGCTGAGTGTCCACTATTGAAGTTGGGCATAGCTAAGTGGAATTGGTCTTTAGTTTGGAACGACTATGTGTACTTTTCCCTTCTAAAAATTCACAACTTGTTTGATTAGTGTCATTGATTAATTCTCGACTAGTCTCCGAATAATTCTTGTTGACTCCCGATTAATCATTGAATCCAATTTATTTTCCGGTAACTAATCCTCGACTAATATCCGATTAGGCCCCAAAGGCCATCTATGCCAAACTAGCGCCTAACGTTTTTTAAAACATTGAAAAATACCAAAGCTTTTAGGCATTGATGACGACTTAGCGGGTTCGAGACATATTTAGTGATCACACTCTTTAATTACCGTCGAATATGTGACAATAGGTTTTCGTGAAATTCTTGGTATTTTTCGGCTCTAAGAAATGACAATGATGTGAATTCAGATCGTAATTAATGATCATCGTCTCCTATTTCGCCTGAACAGGCTAAGGATAACGAATGTAAAATACTTTTTGTCTATCTCAACTTTTAGATGAGATAAACTTTAACTATTATTGAAGTCTTATGTATATTGAGGTACTGTACTGAAATTTTTGTAATGCAAGTTTTATTATAAGGTTCATGTGACTCATTCATTTCTTCTTTTGGTGGTATTGTAGTGAAAAGAAACATATTCTATATTCATGATACAAACTTGAAAAGGGAAAAAACAATTGTTGTTGTTGTGACAAAGCAATGATGGATCATCAATTCTTTAGCTTATTTGGTTGTTGTGGCAGAGCTTTGAGGCCTGATGTTGATGCTTCACTAGCTTCCCCAATTGTAGTGCCATTGTTGTCTGAATCTTCCCCCTATTTTGGGATCTTACCTACAAGTGATTTATATATGCTTTTGTAGAAAAATGATATGACTGTGCAAGTCTCAAAGTGTAGTGTCAAGTATCTCCACAAATGAAAAGAAGATAAATTGGGTTTATTGATTAATTTAGTTATCTTGTTGTTTTTATTTCAACTTACTGTTTTTCATTCATAAAGGAAAAAGACGAATCAAATAAAGATATCATATAAATAAATATACCGAATGTTAAGATTGTTCAACACAATATAATTTGTTATATGAAGAATTTGATGTGTTATTATTGATTCAGCTAGTGAGGTCTTATTGAATTTATTGATGTTAACGAAATGTTTGATAACTCAATCTCTAAATAAAGATAATACATATTCAAAGAGATAGGTCTCATGATGAATGTTGTCTTGGTTGAACGTATCTATGTACTTACGTCGAAATAAAATACATGGGCAAATATTTTCTCTCAAAATTTCTTGATGTGGAAAACTGTTTGGTAGTCAAAGTATTAGACAAGTAAAGATGTTGTTGTTAGACACTCGAACTCAAAGTTAAATTAAGTATACAAATTTAGCTTGTTGTTTAAATTTCATAGTTTGATATAAGTATTTAAAAAGTGTAATATCGTCTTCACTTTTCAAAATTTGCAATGTTACAATCCCTACTTTAAGATGTGTTATTTTTGTTGGGGATCCGGGCCTTACCTAGAAGAAACACCCAACACTACTAGATTTCAGTTTATTCCTGACCAATTCTATTTGAGTTGGTCGGTAAAACATCCCTTTTGCCGACCCTTTACGGGTTGGTCGGGAAAACCTATTCTCTGCCGACCAACTAAACATCGGTCAGGAGAAAACACCTTTTACCGACCAACGCAAATAGAGTTGGTCGTTAAAAGAATACTAATTACCAACCGATCCAAGCGGTCGGCAAAAGTAATATTGTCCCGACCGACTCAAATAAAGTTGGTCGGTAAAAGAATACTAATTACCGACCGGTCCAAGGGGTCGGCAAAAGTGATATTGTCCCGACCAACTCAAATAAAGTTGGTCGGAAAAATGATCGAGTTACCGTTCTGCCCAGCCAGAATGGTCACAAACGGTCACATTCTACTTTCCTAACGGTCATATTATGTTTTACCGACCAATATAGCCTATATTGGTCGGGAAAGGGGACTTTTTTTTGTTATAAAAGGACTTTTATCTTCCCATTTGTGTAACAAAGTCATTCCTTAGAAATCTCAAAATTCTCTCATTTGAAGAAAAGTCTCTCAACAAACTTCATATTGGTGCTCCAAAAGCATAATTAGAGACGTTCGTTCTGTCAAAGGCTTACAGGTTTTTATTATATTATCTCGTTTCTTTTCAAGTGTTTAATTAAGTTATATAATATTACTGTTAGTTTGATATATTTATATACGTTGTTTTCCTATTTAGTTATTTAAGTTTTATACTATAATTACTATTAGTTAGACATATTTATTTGTATAAGTTGTGCATTAATTAATTGTGTTTTTGTTATTTGAGTTTCATACTATTACTGTTAGTTAGACATATTTATTTATATATGTTGTGCGTTAAATTGTGTTTTAGTTATTTAAGTTTTATACTATTGTTAGTTAGATATATTTATATATGTTGCGCTTTAAATTATGTTTTAGTTATTTAAGTTTTAATAATTTTTATATACTTTTTGTAGTAATGGATCGAAGTTGGATGAATCTACCTGATACAACGTCAACGCAGTATATGGATGGCATTCAACCATTCATACAGTTTGCCGTTAAGAACATTAGACCAATCGGTTTGGACTGGTACATGTGTCCGTGCAGGCGTTGTGGCAAAATGCGTTCGCATACGATAGAGACAATTTTCCTACACTTGATGCGTAGTGGCATATTGCCAACGTACACTGTGTGGAGCCTCCATGGGGAAGTTGAGAACTTTTCTATTCATTCCGATCACAGACAGTTACCGAGACAAGAAGTGGGTTCAAGTAGTCGCAATTTTGATCCCGTCGTAGAGCTCGTGGAGGATTTATTTCAGCGCCCACATACGCAGGCGAACAACAAGCGATGGCGGAAGAAGAAGCCCAATATCAATCACACCCGTTTGCAAAAGCAGCAGTTGCCGCGTATGATGAACTAATGCGTCTTGCGCAAACCCCGCTGTACAAGGATTCTGACAACAATTGTTTGTCGGTGATGTTGAATTTACTGTCAATCAAGGAGGAGACATCAATGTCAAACACTTGTTTCGATCGACTATGCAGGTATAACAAAGCCTTGTTTCCGTCTCCTAATTCCTACCCCAAAATCATATGGAGCAGCTAAAAAGACGTTGAAGGGAATGGGATGCATTGTATCAAAATTGATGCATGTGAGTACGGGTGCATTCTATACTACAAAGATAATAAAGATCTAAAAAAATGTCATGTTTGCCGCACATCTAGATGGGAAGATAAGACTCGTGTCCGCAAACATCGGAAAGCAAGGAAAATAGTAAGATATTTCCCTATCATTCCGTGACTACAACGGCTGTACATGTCAACGAAGACTACAGAGCACATGCGGTGGCACGGCTAGAGGATAAAAGACAACGAGACCTTCGCACATATAGCAGATGGAGAGGCGTGGAAGGAGTTCGATAAAGCGTACCCGACATTCGCGTCCGATTTTCGAAATGTGCGCCTCGCTCTTGCGAGCGATGGGTTCAATACGTTCGGGCACAGTTCTACTCCTCACAGTATGTGGCCGATAATACTTATCCCTCTCAATTTTTCCCCGTCGATGTGTATGAGGAAGGAGTACAATATTCTAGCGATGCTGATAGATGGTCCAAAATCTCCATGTAAGTGTCTAAACATTTTTATACAATCATTGATCGATGACCTCAAAATTCTGCGGGGGACTGGGGTCCCAACTTTTGATCAATTCAACGATCATCACTTTCGGATGCGTGCAGCTGTGCTACTAACCATAAGTAACTATCCAGGATTAGGAATGTTAGGTAGAATTCAAACTAAGGGATACAAGGCATGCCCTATTTGCCTTGACGATATCGAGTCTACATACAGTAACGGTCGAGTGACATACACCGGACATTGTAGATGGCTGGGACCAAATCACCCATATCGGACAATGAAGACAAGACCACCCCTGAAGGTTCCGTCTTCAAAGGAAGTCCCTAGGCAGACACGACTGCATCAATATCCCGTTCCGAGTTTCCATCCTTCGCATGTGCCGAAACAAGGGGGTCCACGAAAGTGTTGGACTCACGAAACAATATTCTGGGAGCTTCCTTACTGGAAGTCCATTCGAGTAAGACATGCTCTTGATGTTATGCACATAGAGAAAAACGTATGTGATAATATAATGGGCACCCTACTCAGGCTCAAGTGAAAGACAAAAAATGATGCAAAAGCGAGGGCGACTGTGCAAGAAATGGGCATTCGAAGACGGTACTCTTACTTCACAGTGTGTTCGCGTGATCGTGTTGAAGTATTGAAGAGGATATCAGAGATACAACATCCGTCCGGTTATGCAGGTTCTCTAAAGAGGAAAGTGATATCCACCGACGATAAATTTTATGGACTTAAGACACATGATTGTCATGTGTTGATTCAACGTATTCTCCCGATAATCATCCAACCATTTTTCGTGAAGCGTGTGACCAAGACGCTAGTTGATTTGGGGCGATGGTTCTAGAGGCTCTGTGCTCGTGAATTGAAACGACAAGATATCTATCAGCTGCAACTTGACATTGACTTGATTTTGTGCAATTTAGAGATGATTTTTCCTCCAACATTTTTCACTGTGCAGGTGCACCTATTGCATCATCTGCATG